>CM069442.1:37859175-38133287 GCA_035610835.1 Ophiura sarsii
CAACACTTTTATGTGTTTTCCTTTTGAACACTATGTCTCCCATGGAAATGGCACCTATATACGATACATCCCACGCAATATTCAAATTGAAAATGAAGTGTAAATAGCAGGTTGTCAAGGTGTCTGCCGGAACAATTGTCGAACTGGGTACTGATTGAAAAAAGGTGACAACATCTTCAACTTCACATTCCGTTATACCTTAAGAGCATTTAGCAAACTGTTGTGAATTTGAGATTTAAAAAAATATTATAAACTATATTTACGCTGATTTGGAAACCAACCGCCTCGTCTATCAAAGCGCACTACGCGGGCAATGCGTTTACCGCTCTACGCAATTGCCTTTCCAAATGGTCTAATATATTCCTCAACTTTTCAAGATTTCACGCAAACAGACATGGCTTACTTTAAACCCTTTTAATAAAATAAGATTTTCATGATAATATCACAACTTCAACTCGTCACTTAGACTAATAAATGAACAAAGCTATATCATGTATATATTAGTAGATTAATTTCTTGATGTGTTTTCTTACAGAAAAAAGTAGTGACTTGTCGCCGACAAACATGTCCGAACTTAGACGAGTGTGCCCTGATTATCACAACACTGGGAATCGACTGCTGTGAAAAATGCAAAAGTAAGGATCATATTTGATTTATTCTTGTTATTTTATTAAACAACTAAGCCTGCCGTAGTTTTTTCTTTTCATGTCTGATATTTTATGAAAAGTAGTGACGATAATATTCAGTTACAATAATCTGTCGTCGTCATTTGAATCCTCAATTATCGTCTAAATGATAGTTTGCTCTTTTAAAACAGCTTAACGTATGTGCATGTAATCTACAAATATGGGAATTTCCATACTATTGAACCAATTAAGGTAAAGGAATTCTAAATCGAATCCTCTTCCAATTTGGTTAGTCTTTTGTATTGACATAAGATCAAACTATTAAGATATTAGTGTCTTGGAATAAAATACCAAATTACAACCCAAAAACACCCATCGGACTATTGTAACAGTTTTATTTCCGCTATACATATCATGCACACGCCATGTCGAATAATAGTAAATCTCATCATATTTGAAAGTAATCCTCAAATATTCGGATTAAGAAAATCTTGGATTATTTTTAGACAAAAGGTCTAAAAATCAGATTGCGTTGCTTTATCTATGGTTGGTCGTTGAAGCGCGATTTCTTAATAAAAAAGAAAACTACCAAAATACATTGTATGTAAAAATGTCACATCTTTTGTATATAAATCAGAACGTTTCTTACATGTATTTAAATTTAAATTCTGATGCCCCTCTCGATTACAATTAAGATCATCTAAAATATACATTCATCATATCTCCGTACCGTATCGCAGATTCATTCAAATTCCAATTCAAAAGATATTTTATCATTGTTCATTACCTGGGATATTCAAACAAAAGAGATGATTGAGATTAAGGTATGGATAAAATTAATATTCAGTAATACGAGCAAAGAATTATGCCTTTTTCTAAAAGAAACCAATTCTACGAGCTGTCAACGGAATTCTCACTGAAAAAACCCCAGCAGAAACATGTAAAACTTCATTTGAGAGAGATATTGATTTACACCCGGTTTTACATGCATTTCCTATAATATGAAACACAAAATCTGACAAAATGGGAACATTATACAGGGTTGACTCAATTTTCCAGCCACATATATATAACGTGTATAATGGATTTTATGAAAACCATCGTACTGTGTATTTTAAACTCCCGGATTTAAATTTCATTTGAATATTAATGACTCTTTGTGAATATGTACTCTTTGCCCTCACTTAGATTAAAATTTCAAAGGATTTAGCTTTAATTACATGGACAGCTCCCAAAACGGGTTATTTTATTAAAACAATCATAACTCTGGATAGCAATGATCACTTTCAGTGATTCTTTTTTTTATACGCTCTTTGAACATGTTGAATACGGGCTTTATTGGTTTGTCAAATTTGTTTGGTCTTTTGTGAAACAAATATTTATTCCCGTACAACTTCTTTATTTTGACTCACACTGTATAGGCCTACGTATTATGCGAGTTATTGGGAGTAAAAGAATTGATGAGCCGTTCAGATATAGATACAAGTGACGGTCCTCGTACATGTCGTATATGTAATTGCGTACGAATTTAGATGGGTTTCATAATCACCGTGTTGGGGAAGCCCCTTATAAATTGAAACCCTCATTACATTCCCTTAATACAATCTCTGATTTCATCAGTGTAACTCTCCCGTCTCATCAGTTGATTCTCTATACTCATCAGCAAAGAAGATTTTAAAGTCTTCCCACAATGCATTGCGCGCAGCCAACTAAAGCATTTTCACACGACATGCACAGTTCATTTGTCGAGCTCTTAAGTTTTAGAAATCAGAAAAAAAGAACACTGATAACTAATTTATTCATTGATGTAAACTAGAACATAAGAGCTCCGACCATGAACGCGCTACGAAGCCATGCTTGTGCATATGCCTATGGGAACCGAGACAAATTGAAGACCAGAATTAGGACATTTTGCAAGAAATACAATGCATTGTGGTGGTGTCTGTAAAATCTTCTTTGGCTCATCAGTACATCAATTCGGGTAAAATAACAAGGTGAATGAACCCATCCGTACTTGAGCAGCAGCGCCCACGTAGGAAGTGTAAGATTGATTTTCGTGAAATGTCAGTTGATTTGATATGCTCTTTATTTCAAGCACTGTTAGCTATTAAGCTTAATTAATTTCAATTTCGTCATAGGTTGTAACTACAATGGAGAGATGCATGCTAGTGGCGATAGATGGACTTCACCCACCCATCCATGTCAAGTATTTCAATGTCAGGTAAATGGACACTGCAAATGGTCAGGATTTCACTTAATGAACATTCTGATATTTTACTGGGGGGGGGGGGGGGGGGGGGATAACTTAGTGGATATGAGGCCGGTCACGGGGATGTGCCGCCAAATAGGGTCCCATTTTCACCCCTCTGATGGTAAATGAATGACCCCTTTTCAGAGCCATTTTGGTAAATTTATGGGTCTAAAATCCTTACATTTTCTGTTTATACAAGAATTGTAGCAAAAACTGTCAAATATGGAGGGAAATTATGTGATTTTGGTGAACATATGGGCCCATTTCCCCCGAAAATTGGTAAATGTTTGGGTCAATTTTCATTTTGCTGGCGGCACATCCCTTTCATCAAAAATTTATCTGAGTACCGCCCCTCCCGGGAATTTTTCTTTCAATTTTGTATTTGTAAAAACACGCAGCATAATAATGATATGTAATTATTCAGTGTTTTTTTAGGGGACCTTAATTAAATTTAAGAGAAAAAATCAAATGCGGCCAGGCTCAAAGTCATCATGTTATCAATTCGTGATCCTGTCTGAATTACAAGAAAAATAAAACAAACACTAATGCCGGGTATTTTTATTTAACATGTTTAATACTATTACATAACATTCAAAATGTTTATAAAAAAGTTGAGGTGTTTTGAGTCCTATAAATGAAATCTGTTAAGGTTGCCCTGGCGTTTTAAAGCGCTATTGAGTCTGAAAATACAGATTAAGTAACATCAGGCAAATTCATCATACTTATTAAACAATGATTAACTATATTTTATTCTTACTTAATATTGGTTTCTTAGGAAGGTGTGGTGACTGCAACAGTGCTTCAATGTGCGCCACTGTGTTCCAATCCTGTCAAAGTTGAGGGACAATGTTGTCCTATATGCCCAGGTAAATATCTTCTCGTTGGATAGCATAAGTATGTACTATTTATAGTTGATGGGTTATGTTGTATCCTAAAGGACCCTTGGCATGTGTTGAAGCCTGAAAAGAATAAATTCAAATATTTCCGAATAAGTACTAGTATACCACCAGAGGTCATTAGAATTTCTATGTCATAAGCGTTACGATCTGATTTAATTATTAAATATTGATGATAATCATACTAATAACACAATGAACAATATGTATAGGAACGTTCACTCACAACAACCAGTTTTTCATTTGCAGAAGGATCAAAAATGTTATTATTTTAATAATAAAGTGTGCATAAATATTAATATCATGATTTTTAGTCCATAACATAATTTTCTGATCTCCATTGTGACTGCACTGCTTCTAAGGTCACTGCAAATGTCGAAGATACTCTGCCAAATATAAACCACCATGGCTTTTCAATATTTGTGTAAGGCTCATGCAAAAGTGTGGCAAATCCCTGCCAAATTGTCTACCGCAATTGATTTGGTACTACAATGTTTCTAGACAGGTTATTAGACTGTTAAGGGTTATTAAAGGTGACTATACGTTGCACTGGACTGGTTATCATCTTTTCAAGTCCCGTGAGGATATAGTGAACTATGCCAAACTGCGCAATTTTCTTATCTGAATGATCTTCCACACCTCTTTATGACTGTTTCCTTCAATACCTTGGAACCCATAAGAGACTGACGATCGGATACCGCGTTGAGGCAATTGTTTACAACACTTTCCACGCGACTATTAGTTTTACCATAATTATACGAAACCGATTTTTCAGAAACCTCAAAGTCCATCTTAAAGATTACTGAACCAATACTAAGCATGTTTATATTTAATTCAATTGCATTTCTCATAGTGATTTTAAATATGGTAATGAAGTTCAATAATGTTGACATTTTTTAAACATATTGTGACATTTTGGAATGTCGTCTGCAGACGCATATTGTTTTGCATAAGGAGATAGCTCATTTTAATAGCGCTATCCATAGTACCTTTATGATGTTATCAGATATTTATAATTGCGCTACTAGTATTTCTAACATAGTCAACTTCGGAATGCTTGTCGAAATGTTATAAGGATTTGTAACTAAGTCTTATTAAAGTCTTACAAGAGCAATTGCATGTCGTCTCTTTAAGGTGAACGTCTCTTATACTTTAACACTTTCCACGCGGCAGGCAGGCATGCTATTGGCTCAAATAGAGACGGTGGCACTTACTACGAAAATATAATCTTGAACACCCCTTGTTTATGTCATCACTTCCATATTTAATTTTATATAGGTGATGAAACTACATCCAAATGCATTGATTCTGATGGTAACCAATATTCAAATGGAGAGTCGTTTACGTCATCAGAGGACCCATGTATCACCTGTACATGTGAGGTAAGAATGTCTTATGTCATGAAATACATTTAGATGCCAAAATGTTGATCAAATAAAACACTACATGTATAACATGTATAGGGTACGTCTTATATTGATACTCTTGTTTTATATGTTCAAAATATATATGAGAACAAAGAAGAAGAAAGACTAGCAACTCTTAGTCTTATCAAAAAATGATTAAGAAAATGAAAATTCCCATTTTGGCTATATAGTTGGGGTGTTGGGTGTAAAGCCCTCGCGTAAAACTGTACTTGAATTCGCCCAGACATGTCGGGATGGTTGGGTTGTTCTGAGGTGTTTTTTCGCCTTACCTAAATGTTACGAAACTTCAATAAAAGGCTATTTGAAGTTGTGACAAGCAGTTGCACAGTCATACTCTGATCTGCACTGTTCATGTAAACTCAAAATGACTGTTTGTCTGGCAGGAGACGGATTCCAGAAGTGATTCAACCGTGTCATACCCCACACGTTTGCCATGCAGTGAACAACTTGCAAGAAACTACCTGTGCATTGTCGAATGTTGCATGTTGTATGTTTAGCGTTGACTAGTGTGAGCCTGTATCATCTTTTTATACTGACATGTTGAACTAGTCATAAGCCTACTATGATTTTGTTCACTTATGCCAGAATTCCCCCAACCATTGTTATTATAATTCGCAATTTGCAAGCTATTGTTTCACTTTTACTATTGGATTTTACAAAATTGTCCTAAGATCAACATTAATATGTTGTTAATTTCATTTTGATATGTACACATCACAAAGTTTTCAAATTGACCATTCGGACACATGAATGTTATCATGGTTATATGGATTCAAACTTGTGAGGTTTTGAAAACGATATTTATTTTTCAATGGCATAAACTATATTTTGTAATACACCTAGCAACAAAAGTCTCGGACCAGGTGCTTTGAGGTTGGCTAATTCAAAATGGGTAATCGGTACCAAAAATATGAGATATACATTAAATGAGCAAATTTTTTCTCCGCAGTTTGATATCTCGTTCAACAAAATCGAATGGAGACTTATTAAGTTATGGCGGTTTCAATGACCGCGCATAACAACAGCAAAGTTGCACTAGGTATAGGAAATCATTGACTTGTGTGACAGTTATGACAGTAATCACACACAACTCAATGAATACCTATAGTGTTCAGTAACTTTGCTGTTGTTATGCGCGGTCATTGAAATAGCCATAACTTTAAAAGTATCCATTCGATTTTGTTGAATGAGGTATCAAACTGCGGAGAAGAAATTTGCTCATTTAATGTATATCTCAGATTTTTGGTACCGATTATCTATTTTGAATTAGCCAACCTCAAAGCAACTGGTCCGGGACTTTCGTTGCTAGGTGTATACACACGCCGTACAATCATGTCTCCAAAGCCATTGACTTCTTTCTAGCACACTATCAATGTGTTCTAGTTGTTTCTACATGTCTAGGGTTCTGTGATTCTAGTTCTTCCACGCTGGTGTTGAAATCATTTTGGAGCAAGGCATACAAAATTGTTTACGTGTTGTCATTACACATGCTAACCTGACGACAAACTCAGGGGCCTTTGGAAGTTGATGTCATGCTAAAATGATGTAACCACCCACACACCTTATTAGGGACACATTATCAACATTGGTAAAATATTGCAATAGAGTATTGATTAGTTGCTAGTATTGGATGGTTTGGCATATTTAAATAATTAAATGAAAATATTTTAATTCATATTTGTACATTTTCATTTTATTAACAACGTGTTATATGCACATTGAAATCGTTTTCTACAGTTAATATGGCACATTCCTACAAACATATTTACATTATAAATGAACGTTCGATCAAACTCGAGTTTTGCATACAGTTGTAAGTCGGAGAAAGAGCTTGTAATAAAATAAGGTTTAAACATGCTTTGATTATTACATTTTGATACAACAAAACAAAGCAGCAGATTTGTTTTATTGAGAAAAGAGACAGGCATGAATTAAGTGATACACCGCAGATATATTGATATTAATCATTATACCGGCAGGCAACGGGCGACATCATCCGTAGATTAAGATCACATTAACTCCGTGACCTTTATGAACTATGGTGATAGCAGTGGTCATATAACGCAAATTGTCTGTCTCGTGCAATAATTGCAATTTCATCCTGCACAAAGCATAATATGGATAGTGTCGCAAAATTCACAATTTGGGACTGCAAATTAATAAGTCGTGGTTTAAAACAAAGGGTTATCGTCTGAAGATCACGAGCCTTATGTATCATATTGTGTATTGCAAATTATGTGAGACAATCTCGCTAAATTCTGATAATTACCATATCTAACATGAATAGGCCTATCCCAAACTTATTGGAGTAAGAAACACTTGGGGGTACAATATTATATCATTATATTTATATATATGCAGAAAAACGTGTTAACGTGTTTTCGACGCTTAATTTACAGAACAACAACATTGTGTGTCAGAAGCAAGCTTGCCCTATGCTTTCATGTCCAGATTATCAGACGAGAACAACAGAAGGACAATGTTGCCCAAAATGTATAGGTAAGACGTTTTCAAATGCACATACTATCCAAACTATTGCAATGTTCTGTACGCGGTCGACCCATCCATGCCTTAAAGTGTCTGCCACACATGTATTGTTTCGAGAGAAATTAGACAAACCAATGCGCGCGCTAATATTGATGTGTGAATAATAATGGCACGGGCCAGTAGGGGGAGTGCTATTGTGAATAAATCAACATTTGCACAAATGCATTGAGTTTTCTAATTTTTCGAGAAAAAAAGATATACATATGTATTTACCTAATCCATACACGACAATACAAATCAAAATTTACAATTTTGCGCATATTTTAATCTTTTTAATACCGAATAAAAAACATGTTAACAAGTATTGCATCACCCGCAGTAAAAATAGGCGAACCCGTTCTGCGTGAACAACAAAGCGCGCGGTGGCGCGCATGTAGGCGCGAGCGCACGCGGAGTGCAATTAAACATTTTCCAATGCACTCCACGTGTTTTAGTGTCCTGCTTTCTGGTTGGTTGTTATATATAGACCTACCTCATACATTTAATTAATCAATTTCACTTTCACAACATCTATGGATAATATTTCAGATAACAGTCACCCAGTCACTACCAATTGCGTGGTCACATTTTGTGACTAACCTTTATTACCTAATAATTAAATAAAATAAACAGTTAAACAAATCCATACATGGGCATTGGACTATGAAATACTTAATTTTATGGTTTAAAAATAGTTAAAATTGTAACACGAATAGAGTACTTTGCAAATGACATAATGTCAGTCTGGCACAATGACGGTGGTAATCATCAAATCATCACAACACTCATTAGATTCATTTGACGCAATCGTAGTGTAAAATTGCAATATACGCTTCAGCAGATTTACCAACTAACTTAACCACACTGACACACGGTATTATTAAAGCTAGTAAAGTTTACCCGCAACCTGTGAAACGGATAATGCAAATGAATTTAGAGAGGCACTTAGTCGTCAGCATGCTTGGAACAGAGGCCTGCATGTGCATATTTTGGCTTCTTAAGTAATTGATTGATTGTTTGATTACTAAGGTTACCCACATTCTAATACATTGAAAATAATGGTTTGTTTGCCCAATCTTGATCGAAAAAAATATCAATCAATGATTTTCTATATGGTTAACAACTGCTTGAAATTCACACAAGTATTATATTATTATTTAATATTAATCATATATTCTTCAGGTATGCCTCTTTGTCTTATGTGAAAAGTGATTGAAATAATTGCAACATTTGGATATGTTTATATTATGTTGATATATATATATACCCCATCCTTAAGAGAAGTTAAGAAGGCCTAACGTTGATGTGAATAAACAAGAAAAAAACATTAAATCATCACCAATACCCTGAATATTTAGCTGACGCCACATTAAAATGTTCACATTTTGATGATAGTTTTTTTCACTTTCAAATATATTTAATTGGTTTACATTGTAATTGTACCTCGCTGGACCTCAGAAGCTACGAAGATCCATTTCCATTAGGCCTACACATACTACCAAATCTCGCCAAAGTAAAAGACGCAACACAGCTTTATGTTTTAGCCTTAAAATAAGGTTGGTATGAACTGATGATTCACTATAGATAACAGTTTAGTATCTAAACCCTGGTCAAGATTAGTACCAGATTAGTGCCACACGGATCTTACACATATGTTCATCTGTACAATATCAATCTCAATTCTTCTGAAACTCGATCGAAAGCAACTTTTGCCCTTTCACACTTTGATATCAGCATGAGAAGCAGTCTGAATCCCCCTCTCAGACACTTACGGTGTGAGTACCCTGTCGGCGGCGGGCGTCAGCTGTCGCGGTGACTAGCCGTGCGTGAATCTAGTTCAATAAGCTTCAATACTAACATGTCTCACTGAATTCCGATTAGTATCTTTACATATCCATAATTGCCTATTTGTGGCCTGGTAAACCAACCCAACTGATCCATCAAATTCAGCCAATTTAATTTGAGACAAAGTCAAGGTCGGGAGAGTCGATCTATCATTCAGACTATGCAGCGCTAGCGTTCACTTTACGAGGCGTTTAGAGTAGAGCCAACAGTTAGTAGAGCCCAACATTAACGCAAGTCTCACTTACTCCGGGCACTTACTACCCAGCATCCATTTCATAACAATATTGTGAACCCAGTTCTAACACCATTTTCACAATTTTTATTTTATAAAAATTACAGCACAGCGGAAGGTATTTGACCTAGGAAATAGATGTTTATTCCAAAATGAAGTGTATGAGGACGGTGAAACAGTATTGCATGATAAATGCACGAATTGTGTGTGTTTGGTAAGTATTAAAATATCATAGAACAAAGGTGGAGCAATATTATATCCATACATGTGACATCATATATCGATCCCAACAATTAGTAACCCTAAATCCCGGCCTTTTTTGACATTAATAAACAAGGAAAACGGCTCAAATTTCGGGGGGGGGGGGGGGTCAATCTTTTCCGAGACCATACTAGCCTGGCGAATCATGGCATGAGATAGTATACAAATACTACTTGATAAGAGAGGAAATAGTGCAAACTATTTCCCCGAGGTACTGGCTACAGGCCTACCACTCAAAACCCGGAGGGTGGGGGGTGGTAGGACTGTAGCCAGTACCGAGGGGAAAATAGTCGCACTATTTCCCCGATATACATACACCTCATAAATAAAAGTGCGTGAGGACGCTATTACGTAGACAACTGTTGTCTCTGGGTTCGATGATATAGGGAAATAGTCAAAATTACCACACGGGAAATAGTTCAATTTCGTTAATAGCTCAATTTATAATCACTGTGTCCAGCTCAATTGACCAATGAAATGGCAGGATTTACGCATATTTTTTCATGAATATTTATGAGGTGTAATAAACAATTAAATGCCCGAGAGTGTGATAGTACAAACTATATCACGAGGTCAAATTTATAATCCAAATTGTACCGAATGATTTAGTAGTAAATGTTTTACTACTGCACAAGCAAAAGGCATTCAATATTTGTTTCATATCATTAATTCACATTATTCTTTTCCAGCCATAATCATGATAATGAAAATCAAGCCTATAGTATTATGATATAAACCATGCAATCACATGCTACCATTTGATAGAACTTTAGGGATTTGTAGATATGGGACGCGTTAGGGTAATACTTGCTAGTATTTTGTCATAAACTGTAAAATGTAGGTCAAGTTTTTCCTAATTGAATAATATAAAATATAGAGTTGACTAATTTTTACTTAAAGTGATCAGTGATCAATCACTATTAACACACATTTCATTCTCCTTTACAATGTTTCTAGTGGCAGCGATATGATTCATATTTTGAAATATCCTGACTTTTCCCCGTCAAATACACGATTCTATTGTATCATATTTCATCTTTTTTAGGATTCAACTGTTGTGTGCCAGAAGGAAACATGCCCATCGTTGATTGGGTGTCCACCAGAAGATGTCATTCTGCAAGATGGCGACTGCTGTCAAAAATGTAAACCAAACGCATGTACAGTTGATGACGTAATATATCAGGTAAACCTTACAATATATAAAACGCTTTCCAGCGGCAGTCGTCTGCAGACTACAGTCCCATTATTTCACAAAATGTTTCAAAAATGTCAACATTTAATGAATTTCATCACCATATTTGGAATCATCATGTGAAATGCATTAAAAGTAGTATAAACATGCCTAGTATTGGTGATGGGGTTAATGAAGTATGAGAAGGAGGCTGAATTGGAATTTATCGTGTTGATTTTGAAATAAGTATCGAAGCTAATGTCACATTAATGTTATGGTAATACGGTACCATTATAAAGTGATTCTGTATCTTGTACGATATTTCAGTCTCAATAAGACCATCAGATTTCACTGGTCCAGGTGGTTGGTAGAGAATTCATGTAGCATGCTACTTCACCCTCATCAACCAGTTTAAAGATATAACAGTTTTAAACAGTAACTTTTCAGGGTGCAAGTCGTCTGCTATTCTCTCGTGACTATATATTTGAGATCAACATTAAATTGTGAATTGTTTCTTTTAGGATGGAGAAACGTGGGCAACAAGTGTCTGCGAACTGTGTACCTGTACAAATGGTCTTGTAGACTGCAGAACTAAACAATGTACTACTATTGGAAGATGTCCTAAGGTGAGCTTCGCACATAACGTGTGACACATTCGGTAGAAAAACACTTATTCCAAAGACAATGTCACTCAATTAGAGCCAACTTAGACAGTAACAGGGAGCACTGTACAGTTCAATCAAAAGTCGTCTTTGGTCCAATAATGTAGACTGTAGTATTGTTACAAAACATATAGCATAAAACTTTCTTGTACAAAACAGTGACAACATATTTCAGCTGACCGGCATAACGCGATCTTGATCTTAAGTTAACTAAATAGATTCACTGACTGTCATTGCTATAGTATTACAATACCAAGGTGACTTAAGATAGCTCTTTCAATACCTTGTTAGTTTGGTCATAATAGTCAAAAAGTAATACCATTGACATCCTGATGCGATTTATGTGTAAACTGTTAGGTGTTGAAATGTTTCAATATAAACCTGGAAATGATCTAACACAACAAATTTCCGTACTATGTTTTACTGTAAGAATATGCATCCTTCTTCTCTCCTTCTAAGTTCCTTTTTTCTGAAGACGCGGGTACTAAATAATGTTGAATAGCCTTATACCATTGGTTACGGTTGCAGAAATATTTGTGGAGCGTGATGGTATATTTGTCATTTGATGAGAGCATCACATGCTTCCATTTCCTTCTTTTGCTTCGATTTTATGATATCATGTTCTCTTCTTTCCTTGTTTGTCAGTCGATTGATTTTACTTAGTTTGTCCTTATCAAATTTATCTGAAATGAATATTCTAACTTGACTTAACGTGTTTAATTTAATAACGTTATTACCCTCTCTTGCAGAATCATGATTTGAAGAAAGTGGAAGGAGAATGCTGTGAAAGATGTGTAGAAAGTAAGTAATTGATTGAATCTAGTACTGCATGGACATTCATTTTGAAATATGGATAAAATGTCTTAACCTAGAAGTTTATCTAATACATGTATTAATTACACAGCATCACTTTACTAAATACAAACAGAATATTAATTAAGTATTCATTGTATTGTATCAATTCCGTTTGTATGGAAGGAAAGGAAAAAGTGTACTTTAGCTCACAGATACTGGTATACCAGTATCGCACGCGATACTGGCACCTGAAAGTTGACAGTATTTCTCGATACTGGTACAATTTTATTGTATTCCAATATCGAGCTACCAGTATCGATAACGGTATACATTTACCAGTAGTGTTGTCCCAGTATTGAACGATACTGGTACATTATTGTGTTCCAGTCAGTAACGCCTAACATTTTATATGTGCCAGTATCGTCCGATACTGAAACACTGACTTTGTACAAGTATCGAACGATAAATGGGTGTTCCAGTATTAGACGCTACTACATTTAGGACATTCCAGAAGCTGGGATCTAAAGAACACTTTTTCCGATGAAAACATAGACACAAGAAAACGTCAATATGTAATTTTAAAAATATACTGGAAATAAAGCCCCGCAGAGACCAGCCTTTAATTTAATACTGTACTGTTCCGCAATTAATAACATACATGTTAGTGATGGCTAGCAAAGACATGACTAATTCTGTCGGCAACAGTCCGGCCTTCAGCGATTTAGAATATTTTAAAAACTGAAAATGTTTTACCAAAATTTGAAAATGTATTTGCATCGAATCTCTTAAATTATAGCAAATCAACTGTTTACATCATAGCGGCAAACAACCAATGCACTTCCCAGTTCCAGGTTTATTTTAACATGTTGAATGAACATCATGCTGTCATGACTGTAGTAGAAACAATTGTTTTTTTGTCAATTTTCATAATTCAATATATCTTAATAAAGAAAAACACGGATAGTATTTTGTCAAATTCAAAAGGCTGCTGAACAATAGTTTTAGATGACATAAAATGTACTATAGGATACGCAAGGCTACACGCACTTTCATAAATACCATGTGGAATTTACGATTATGCGCCGTCCTAATTGTCATATTATAGGCTTGTTGTGAATGTTAAAGCTCCCTGTCTTTTTACACGCCCAGAATCACTGAAACATTGTCTCAATTGATATACGCGATGTTGTTCGAAAAGGACGTATCTGCAATATTAACTTCTATCTGAAATGTTACGATAAAATCACCTATATAGTAGCTCTTGTATAGGGACTTTTTGGCATGTACAACCTCATTGATTTTACGATGACATTGATAGATACAGTTTGCTCAATAAGAACCATAAAAATCTCGTTACAAACAACAATATGTTCTATTGTTCACACAATTCTTTATTTAGTATGAGACCACAGACACGTATGTAGGTCTGTAATATATAATAGGGTGAGTGAGCCAATACAAATTTAGTATAACCTTTGAGTTTATAGTTTGAATGCCAGACTAAACCGTAATTGAGTTATATTTTGTAATACGGTTGCTGTATGTTAATCTTCTGATTTTTAAAAATTTATTACTGCTCAGGACTCCTGAGCAATAATGAATAAACAATGAATCTTGCGTGCAATTGCTTGTTTGTTTTGTTGTTGTCTACAAGCACATACGCATGATTAAATTAAAGACAAATTGTCCTCAGGTTTACTCTTTTTGGAGTCAACATGATTTAAAAGATTGATAATTACATGTTAATGTACTCACATCTAACATATTAGTGTATTTACATACAACCACAGTCAATTTGCATATTTCCATTTAGCTTAGCACGTTCTGTATATAAAAATGTTATTGTTCACATCCTTAAGCATTTATTAATTATATTAACAGTAACAAGCTCCCACTTTTGGTTTCTAGCCATACCCAGTTCTCTTGGAGATTTGACAAAGTTACAATTTCCCCATTGGACTGTCAGTCACCAAGTAACAGGTTATGACCAATTCATTTGTGGTAAAATGCCAACGTGATAAACCAAGTTGTAACATACTTGATTCCAAAAGCCTTTAAATATTTTTACTCGTCAACATTGTTTCTGACTTTTTATAGTATTATTATTAACATTAGTTAGTGATTTCCATTCATGTTATACTGATAAATAAAACTTATGACATAACCACTCTTTGTGTTACCTATATCACAGTCTGCTGTCTGTTTCTTTAAATTTATATGACCGCCTCTTTTCCTTTTTAAAGGAATTTTTATCTACTCGAAGTAGGAATAATATAACAAGACATGACCTTAATCTTACATTGTGTTCCTGTTCTTTCAGGAAATGCCGTGTGCTCCGTCTTTGGTGATCCGCACTACCGCACATTCGACGGACGACTGTATAATTTTCAAGGAACTTGCAAGTACCTGCTCGCAGCAGACTGCGATGAACGCGTGTTTAAGATTCGCGTCCGAAATGATGGACGGGGCACTGAATCTTATGCATGGACCAAGACATTATTTATAACCCTTGAAGGGTATGAAGTGACGTTACTTCAGGATTACGTGGTACGCGTCAATCGTAAAGACATTACATTGCCATACTTAGCATCACCGGATTTAGAGATCACTATGGACCAATATGTGATAACAGTTAAAACTGGAATAGGTGAGCCATTTTGCGTGTTAATGATTATATTTTTCCTCTGAAAAAAATCTTCAAGTCTGTAAATTATATATCGGCGGGACAAGTTATGTTAACAGGATAATGGGCACAGGGTGAAGAAAGAACGGCCACTTATTCACAAATGCGTCACAAACAAATTAGGCATGCATATTCAAAATCAATGGTAGCCCTATATAAAGACCTATACTTTGGCTTTCATTCAAAAGAACAATTTAAACAATTGACCATTTCGTTATGATGTTACACTGATTTTAGTAAAGCTCCAACTTTTGAAGCCAATGTACAGGATGGCCGAATTATTACCCGGTTAATTGCAGTTGTATTAATCTAACATTTAGTTTACTGTTAACACAATGTTTTGATTTCTTTTCTTTTTTCTAACAGGCCTGGAAGTAACATGGGACGGTGACAGTTTTGCAGAAGTGATAGTATCTCCTCGCTTTAAGAAAAAACTCTGCGGATTGTGTGGAAATTACAATGGAAATAGACTAGATGATTATCTAACCAAATCAGGGACACTTGCTCCCGATATTAGAACTTTTGCCAACTCTTGGCGATTAGGTGATAGTGAAAGTTCCACTTGTGATAGAACCGAAAGAACGTTTGATTTCTCTTGTGAGAGAAATCCAAAAGCTCAAAGAAGAGCTCATAAAGAATGTAGAGTTTTAAAGTCGCGGACCTTCAAGGCTTGCCGCGGAGTTGTAGACATGTGGGTATATTATAGGTAAGTATTTCGTTTCAATTGCAATTTTGTCGATTCAGGCCACTATAACAATTTTTACTGGATTGAATTGACCAAATTGACCAATTTTTGTTTACGAAAAAGAACAGACCACTGTGTACATTAGTTTCTTATTAATGAATTAAGACACTTTTTAATCGTGTACATCATAGATATTTGAATCAATCAAAATCTCATTTCTTACACAATAAAATACGGTATTGTATTGGTCAGCATAAATTATAAAAACCGAGCAATGAATGTACAAGCAAATGTGAACTACTTCATTTTTCGTTAAATGTTACTTACCTTTATATCATATATTAGAATAAGATTTCAAGAGACAATGTTATACAGGAGCATCAAAACCAGCGTCTTTGGATGGCGACTGGGTGTCTTGACATTCAAAAAACTGTTGGCTCGAATTATGAAATTTTCCTGATTCAATTTTTTCATCGAAACACATCTTGACTTACCTAAACCTTTCTTGTTTACACCAATTACTATCTCCAACAAACGGCTTAAAAGTATTATATTAATGTCATGGGCGATTCCGGTGCGGTAAAGGTTATAGTAACTTTTGTAACTGATCTTTATCAATCACCGAGCTTTCGGATGTCTAATGTCATAAATTTGTTGATCACTGAACATCCTGTGGAACAACCCTGAACAACCTGCCGTCTCATGTCAGGTATCTTTCAAATAAGGCATTTAGATTTGTAGATATAAACAATCTTTCATTACACTTTATACGTAATCGTTAAACTACAGTTCTTTGAAAAATAAATAGTCAGTTAATTATCAGCATGTCCATTTTATCATCAATAATCTTCAGAAACCATATGCATACAGAATTACGATTAATATAAAGAATGCATAGTACAGCGTGTCCCAAAAAACTGGGTTTAAAAGTTTGTGAGCTTACAACTAAAAAAGTAGGAAACATAGATAGTTTATATTTAAGGATATTAAACAAAATATACCTGACCTTAATTGGTTAAACTCTGTAATTAATCCGATATAAACCTTTGAAATACAAAGATTTTAATAGAGCGTTGTCAAAACCCATTTGTCCCACTTTTCAAAGAAACACCGTAATGTGTTGCAATTGCACATTGTTGTGACTTCGTCAATGTTTTGCCTTTGCATTCATTCTTTACAAAGACTTGGGCAGTAAATAAAATTATCTTGGTCATATACCAATAATACAAGTTCATTATTTACATAAACATTAAAAAAAAAATCTTTGTTATAGTCCGAGTAATTGTTAAGTTCTTTTGGAGAATAAACCCCATGCCGGGAAAACTGCACATAGCGCACAGTTTCATGCAACGAACGGATGGTTTATTCCTTAAATCGGGACAAATGGGTTCTGACAACGCTCTATTCAAATCTTTGTATTTCAAAAAGTTAACATTGGATTGGTCTCCAAATTTACCTAATTAAGGTCATGTATATTTTGTTTGATATCCTTAAATATAAACTATTCATAATTCCTACTTATGTTTTAAGCTCGCAAACTTTTGAACCCAGTTTTTTGGGACACGCTGTACAAGTAAAAACGAGATATAATGACAAACATGACCACTGTATTTATCTATTCAATGTATATTTACAGGTTTATATGGTGATCTTCTGCTGATTCTGAATCCATTATTGATATGCCAAATTAACTATATACTTTCGTTTTTTTGTATACAGGTCGTGTTTAACGGATATGTGTGAATGTCCAAAGAATAAACTGTGCGCTTGTGAAGCAATAGAAGCTTATATACGTGAATGTACTAGACAAGGGGTTCATATAGACTACGCACCCAATATAGTTTGTAGCCGTAAGTATTTGAATATTTTATTGTAATCAGAAAAAGGTCTATGAACTACTACCTGTTGTTTATTAGCTGCACCTTATAGTTGTGTTGTCGCCACTGTCTCCTCCCCTCCGCCTCCTCTACTTCCCCCAACATGTCCAATGATATTGATTGAATGACTGGGAATGGATGATTATTATGTTCCCCAAAACAAGGTGTGCGACAGTTGCTGTGTGTAATTATATCCCATCATTCTAATCAATCAAGTCATGTAAAAGTATAGGTAACATCCACATGGCTGAAATAGGGCTACCATTTTAATACAAATATACAACGAGCTGAGTTTAAAACCAATGCTAAAGCACTTTTAGTATTCTGATATCGTTAATACTTTACATCGTCAATCATCATGGCAAATTTGTTTACCGCCATGACAATGTAAGGAAAATGATAAAAATACTATATATCTATAAGAATTGCAAGGATGTTTCTACTCATTTATAAATTTCAATCTATACGATCTTTATCTATAAGACTTCAATTGAATGGTTACACCCGTGTGTGTCATATCCAAGCAATGCACTATTTTGTTATAGAGTGCAGTAAATTAAATGGCTATGTATTCTTACTACTGTATTATTGTTTTACTCCCATTTCAGATCAAACGTGTCAAAGAGGTGCCGTATTTGACGTCTGCGCACCTGCCTGTCCCCGCACATGCGTAAATAACAACCAAGTGGATGACTGCAGAAAACCATGTCAGCCCGGTTGCCAGTGCCCGGCTGGAACAGTACTTCACGACGCTACTTGTATAGCGCCATCACTCTGTCCATAACAGTCAACTCTTAACATCGAGCCAACCGCTCTTCAACTGTGACGACATTAACTTATTTTTTATGATGTATGTAATGTATGTATGTATTTATATGCCCAGATTCTTTCCTGATTTGTATTATAACAATTATTATTGCTGCATTTGTATATTATTGTTTTATCTCTGAAGGAGGAGAATAGAATGTAAATTAGAGTTATAGATATATTTGAATAAATCAACGGGTAGAAATGCTCCAATGTGATTGAAAATTAGACATTAGTTTAGTCTCAAAGGATGCATAAATAAATAAACACAAGAAGGACCACTCCGTAATTCTGAACTAACGTTATAAATAGATCGAAAAACCTCTTTCATCTAGATTATTTTCTTATGCTTATGAATAATGCTGAATTCAAAGCTGGACTTCTGAAGATAATAGTATGTTTCCAAAATTAGAGTGAAATCGATTACTGATGGGATGAAACGTGTGTGATAAAAACTCATCAATAACATTTTCATTCCAAAGTATGTCAACCTCGTCTGTGCTCTAAAAACTCATCAATGACATTTTCATTCCAAATTATTGTAGAAACACAGTAAAACTTCATTTTGTATTAACTTATTCTTTGATGTAGGTAATACATTTATTTTTATGCAAACAGATTTTATGTATAAGAAGAAAAAAGAACATGTGAACAAATTTGCGTTCATCTCAAGACCGAAGTAACATACGTACCATTAGATTGATCAATAGGACGCCATTTTGTTTGTTATGCTCATAATCACGTGTCATGCAGTTATTGCTCTTATATATTACATCTAACTGATTGCCATTGAAATTGTTTACAAAACTAAAGATCACCACTTGTTGTCAATAAAAACATCTTTATCGGTTAAATACATCACATGACTTATCACATGACTTGTATTCCTTACTATAAGTATATGTGCCTAATTGGAACAGTTAAATGGTATGGCCTTATCTGTTGTAACAGTTTTGAAACGAGTGAGGAAGTTTTAAAATGATGTTGTGTATAACAGTATAATTATAGCTAAGGCAATAGTATACAAATATTTAATGCCTGAGCGTGTAATAGTAAAAACTATATCACAAGGTCAAATTTGGATTTTTCCATTGCACGAGGCGAAGCTGAGTGTAATGGAATAATCCAAATTTGACCGAGTGATATAGTTTTACTATTGCACAAACAAAAGGCATTCAATATTTGTTTTATATCATGATATCACATCATTCTTGTCCAGCCATAATGATAGTAAAAACTATCACATGGTTGAAATTAGGCCTATCATGATATAACTTTAACTATTCGCACGAATGAAATGAGAATTTCTGTTTAATTATGGGCAAGAGTTACAAGAAAGAGTTATACCCCAGTAGTTGCATTGCATGACATTTTCACTTCTTTTAGGTATGTAATGGTAATGCAGAAAAAAACATAGATATAGTTATCCCTTCAAATCCTTAATAACAAGAAATAGTCATTATTGTTTACTATCATAATATGTAGGCCTATAGTTTAATCAGTTCCAAATTGGCGAGAAGTTTTGGTTTTTATATCTCCGCACACAAAAGTAGTCCAAGCGTACGCGCGCGATCATGGCCACATGCACGCAGTTTTGGACGCACGCACGCGCCACGCATACGATGCACTGTCCGCGGGTTGGCATAGACTAACTACATGCGTGTTGCCTTTGTGCGCACCCTTGTCCTTCTGTATTCATTCCGTGCTGTATAAAAGGAAGCTCCGCACCAATTTGAAGCTAATCAAACTATAATAGTATCGACTACATTTTTTACAACTACCTTTGGGACAGCTATCTACATATACTAGCATGTAGTTCGTTGCAACTGGATAGACATATTTAACGTTAACACAACAAGAAACATATGTAAATCTTTAATATTAATATCACGTGATAGTAGTGATGATCAACTAGTGGTCAAGTTAGCTTCAATGGGCTACCGATATTGAATTAATATGAGAAGCAAATTTACACAATCCCATTGGTCAGGACCAACGATTTCTGAACAATTTTGTAACAATAAAACAATATGCTTGATTTAGTGTAGTACATTACATGCCATTATGAATTTTTCGTAGGAAATGGCATTACATGCCATGTTATAATAAGATAACATGGCATTACACTGTAAAAAGAAACGTTTATATTTCTAATAACACTTAATAAACACTTAAACACGTTTATTTTTGTGTTTTACGTGTAAAGGTATAGGAGGCATTTCTACGATAAACGTTTGCATAAACACTACAACACGTTTATAGAGGTATTTGTTGTATAATTATTAACACCCCAACATGTTTATATTGCTGATATAAACATGTTGGTGTGTTAATAAATATTACACAATTACCTCTATAAACGTGTTGTAGTGTTTATGCAAACGTTTATCGTAGAAATGCCTCCTATACCTTTACACGTAAAACACAAAAATAAACGTGTTTAAGTGTTTATTAAGTGTTATCAGAAATATAAACGTTTCTTTTTACAGTGTACATGCCATGTTATAATAAGATAATCTTATTTATTTAATAACACGTGACCTACAACCTTAAATCGAGGTCAACCGGTTTAAGTATCATATAATCAGTTTTAAGGTTGTTCACACTCACATAATAGCTATTGCAGCTGATTGGATGATAATATCACGTGGTAGCCTATATCAAGCAAAATCAAGACAACTACCTCATGTTATATTTATTATAACAAATGGATGGGAGGCAACACGCCTATTTCAAAATGTTCCTGACCAAGTGCTACAAAGCTGTCCATACAATATCTGTCTATTCAAAATCAAATCAAGAACTTATGTTTTGTGTGCCAATCTGTATACACGTGCTGCAATTTAAAAAACCACATTCACATAACTTATGAGATGATTTTGGAATTATGAAAGTTAGTGCTTAAAGGGATGACGGAATACAATATACAGTATATGACGCAATCAATGTGATAGGATGGTACTCAATGTAAAATGTAATCATTGTGCATTTGTAACATGATCCTATTGATATGTTGTCAGCTGACATCTTTATTTCGTCACATTTTGATGTGCAAAAAAATCATAACATGATAAATCAATTTAATGAATGAGGTATTACAGTATGGTGTAGACATTTTTGCTAAGGGACGCACCATTTGATTTTCAGGGGGGGGGGTAGGAAGTTGGGTTGGGGGGAGAATTTTTTTTTTTTGGCCGCCGCAAGGGGTGAATTTTTTTTTTTGCGCCGCCGGAGGCGGCGAATTTTTTTTTTTAATGTATCCATTCATATTGAGTTGGGTGGGGGTAGAATTTTTTTTTTTTTTTTTTTACTCATCAGGGGGTGAATTTTTTTTTTTTGGCCTGCACAGAGGGGGAATTTTTTTTCTTCCGAAAACTTCCTACCCCCCCCCCCCCTGAAAATCTAATGGTGCGTCCCTAACAAAGCGGTATATTTCAGACTTAAATAACTTAATAACTTTGTGTAATAGCAACTGCTCAGCAACGTTTTGGTTTAAGCGTTCGTATAGGCCTAATAATAGGTCTATATAGCAGAATGTGAATTGATGTTGGAATCTTTTAGATTGCCATTACAAATTGAAGATTCCTTTTATTTCAAGTACGTAGACAATTTAGTTCTCTTGATTCCACTGCTGATTGAAAAGACGGACATCTAATCTAAATGATTCCAAAAATAGTTATAAAACTATACATTCCGACTTAAGCAATGTATTCTGATTAAACACTTTGCACATTTTGTTTTTAAACTCTAGCTCTACATAAGTATTTTAAACTATGGCAACATTATGCTGGGCTACCCGATTTTATGGTCACAAAAAACATTGTTTTTCGAAGCTCGACAGACGTGTTCTTGCAATGATCGCATGTAATCTTACACCGTAAACCTGATATTCAATTTAATTAAGAAACTTTGATAATATCACACTACCATTCGTTTACAACTCGTTTCTTTGTCGATTATTTTTGTGCATACATTATACGGGACTTTATTATGAGTTGGAGAACATTCCGACTATTTTATTATTAATCCATTAATTGCTATTGATGAATCAAAGTTCTTCCACAAAAGTTGAAATATCAATATCCATATATCCATTACAAGTCTCTTTACTATGTTACCCAAGTTAAAGTTTTTATAACTAGGCTGATGAATTTCAGATTTAACCGTATTTCGCTGGTATTTAAAGACACAATTAGGATGGTTTCAACAGACTTCAATACAGGTGCTGCTTGTAGAAATACTGTCACTATTTCGAATAAGGAGTACTGTATTTTCTAGGCATGCATACGACAACACTGACTAGTACGTGTAAGTGTTCGTATTCTGCTGGTATTCTGCTGGTATTCTGCTGGTATTCCGCTGGTATTATACTGGTATTCTGCTGGTATTCTGCTGGTATTCTACTGGTATTCTACTGGTATTATTCTGCTGGTATTCTGCTAGTATTCTGCTGGTACTCTGCTGGTATTCTGCTGGTCACAATTAGAATGGTGTTAACAGACTTGTATGCAGGTGATGCTGAGTGTTAGAAATACTGTAACTGTTTTAGATAAGGAGATTTTAATTCATAGGCATGCATACGAGAGCACTGCAAAACTAGTACGTATGATTGATACGTACAACTTGTACGATACGCACCAAAGTAATAGTTTGCATTACCATTATGATATGATGATTACGTACAAGCACGCAACACAAATTGAACTGTGACCGATGCAAATATCTCCATAATAACATAAATGTAGACATGTTTGCATTTCCCTCTGTTCGATTTTCCTGGGTTGCTTGTGCGTATATGGTGATGCAACATATTACCCAGGGCATATTACTTGGTGCTTATCGTAAAAACCGTTGCACGTATTATAGGTTACTTGTACATACGAGTCATTACGTACTAGCTTTCCAGTACGACCTAAATTACATGGCAGAATCAAGTGTTTCGTTGGAACTACACAGTTCAACAAAAAATAAGTTCCCCTTTAGATTATGTCTGATATTTTTAAAATGAGTTACTCCATCGAGACGATTTTTGGCACACATAATGTACGTGTGCACAGCAACACTAGAACGGGACTATAACTACGCAGGTGTTGTAATGCTTGCATGCGCACATTGAATGAGGAATACCTCGATTGAAAAGTTGCTAAATGATGTATTGAAGGAGAATGGTTCAAGCAAAAACCCTGGTTCAAGCTGCATAACCATCCTCCTTCAATAGAGGTATTCCTCCATTCACTGTGTGCTCATTCAAGCATTACAACACCTGCGTAGTTATATAGCCCGTTCTAGTATTGATCGTATGTGTGCCAAAAATCGTTTCGATGGAGTAACTCATTTAAATAATATCAGGTATAATCTAAAGGGGAACTTTTTGTATATGATATACTTTATTCTACCGTGGATCATAGATGCATACCCGAGATCTAAAGAACGCTCTTCCCAATTTCCAACCTCGAAATACACTAGTGCCGTTGTATTCATTATATATGAGCTATTACATTAACATCACTTTCCCTCAAGATGGAAATAGTAAGAGAGTAGCATTATTTGAATTAAGAATAACAAACATTCTTATTAATCCGAAACGTTTACCTATGTGCAATATATTATTATTATTATCATCATTAATTCTTATTATCGCTATTGTTATTCATTTGGGAGAGGTGCTTCAAACATGTATATAAGTGTAACTTATTTGTACCGTGTATTGATATGGTCAAACACGGGAAATGTCTTTAAAATAAAGATGAAATGAAAAAAAGTAAGAATGACTCGCTCTGTGCAATTATTGTGTAATAAATGAGACTGTGCGATCGATGCCGATATCACTTCAAAGCACTTATATTTCATTTGCAAAGAAAGAAATGTGTACACGTAATTAAGATTTAAGACAAGATTGGCTAACATAGACTGGCAAAATAGTGTTCATGATGCCACACCACTAAATGATTGTAGTCCTTGCCGATGACAATCGGCCTTTCTCTCTATTTTAGAAGTTTATGGCCCAATCATAATCAGAAGTAATCAGAAAAGGTACTTATTACCCCAAAATGATTAAAGTTGGAATCTTATCCTGATTTTAGGACTAATATTATATATTACCACGGTGCAAAAAGAGATATTTTCAGTCCATTTTGTAGGTGTTTGGGTGATTTTGATTGTTACATGTTCTGTCAATGATCACAAAAATCATGAACTTGAAGAAAAATTTAAAGATGAAAAATCCAGTCGCTAGTTTAAATATGCGAGTAAAAGCGACATTTTGTAACACCCCTTTAACATGTAAAAGTAGGAATCCCTTGATGCTTAACAAAGAGGATTAGATGTCAAAGAATGTTATCCCGCTATCATCCTATTTCTCATAATAAATATATATCTAGCTTGTCGATTTTGTTGACTTGTCTGTTAGTCTTCTAGCACAACCCTGTATACACAGGGCAAATGTAATCATTCTACTGGTGGTAATGAAGAAACAAACAGCCAACCAGACGACGGTGGCTACGAACGGCCGTTAATTTTGAATTTCCGTTGGTTTCAATGTAACAATGGATTTTGATTATATGACCCCATAAAATTCATCATAGGTTAGAAGAAAAATTTTCCAATCCAAAACCGTTCGGGATGGCTAATCATCCCAATTGTAAATGCTATTTTTTGAATTTAAACCGTTGTTAAGCGGTCGTCCCATTCACTTGATCAGGTAACCTCGTTCGCATATTTTAACCTGAATACTCGTGAATACGCCTATGTCCAGCGTCGTCTGCAGCCAACTGCACCGCAAAAAAGGCCCTCTAGCGTTGGTGACAGTAAACCAAAAAGCATTCAGAAACACGAACGCAGCGAACCATAACCTATATTTGTATACGGACATGTGTTTTAAGCTCGCCTCCTTTCGCGTTACACGCGGATTTTGGCTTTCGCGACATGATATTAAAGGTAGATGTTCCGATTTTCAACTTGAAGTTTTCTATTCTACATGAAAGGTCATCCTTAAAAATGTCGTGTTCCAAAGTTTGAGTTGCATAGCTCTAATGGTTCTTATTTTAGAGATGGTGTGAACTGTACCCATTGATTAGTACACAAACTATATCGGTGGTTACCACCATTCGCGGTAATTCGACGTTATTTCATCGATTTCTCCGTAATTATACCGATTTAGGCCGTCAAATTTCAGTGTGATGATGAGAAAAATACGAGCTTTCATATGATATGAAAATCTCCGTATGTTTGAAATAATTCTGTGTTACAAAAATGTGATCGGGTCATTTACCTTTAACTTTACACATTTATATTTGCTTTGCTTATACCGCCCCCCCCCCCCCCGAGTTAATAAAAGTATTTTCTGAAAGAAATGGCATGAGGAAACCAAATATGCCATTAAAATTATAGTACGACCAAGAACTAAACTAAAATGGTATATTCGGAAATGTTCAGAAAAATATCAGAGTTTTTTAATTTTTAATTTGAGATCCATATATTTTTTATACCTACCCCTATCATTATTTTTTTTACATATTTGAATTCCTCATGAAATTACCCATTAGATGATATATAATTGTCAAAGTTACGTCGGTATGGTAATTATACCGGCTAGTGTATATCTCCAATTTTTATTTTATATATTTTTAGAATTTTCAGAAATATTTGTTTAAGGATGAACCCTTCCCTGATATAAACTGCATATCTGAATTTCTCTAGTTACAAGCTTTCCAAAAATGTACTTTTGCTATCATAGGTTGAAAACTTTTCCTGTTATATTCATTTTTATAAATCCAGTAAATTGAGGCTGATTATTCAAGTTGACTGTGTAGCGAATAGGAAGAAAGCTGATGATCATTGTCTTATCCATAATTAATTAGTTGTTACAAATAGTTGACAAGTCTGTTGAACCACATACTTAAAGAATATTAAATATCCTTTGAAATGGGACCAAAATGGTGTTAGTAACATTTAGGGGATGACTAGTTATTGTAAAAAGAACAAAGCATGGGATTATCCCCATTCCCGTACAGGCGGCACCCCTTCCGGCGGCACCCCTGCCAGCACAACCCCTGGTCCCCAAACATCAAACAGCTGTATCCACCTTTCTGTATTAGCTATACCAATGCCATTTGACAGGCAGAGAGCTTTTTATTAGGTCTTTAACATGATACCAAATTTGTTGAGATAGCTTTTGTGGTTTTAAAAATATTTGAGGAAAATGATAGCATGAAGCTAAACAATGTAACAGCACAACCCTATTGGGAGGCGAGTTCATAACGCGTGACCATACAGACTGTAACAAACAAAAATTGTTACATTTTATGTCTCCAAGAAAAGAATGTACAATGCAATAACATAATAAAATACATTGGTTACCAATGCAATTTAGTTAGGGTTTATAATTGCTTTTGTTTAGAAGTTATGCCCAATTAACCAAAAAGGTCATACATTGATTCGGGTCATTTCTTTAGCATTAGCAGTTTGTTTGTAGTAATTAAAATGATTAGCTTTGTATTATCATGCAAGGCTCTGGGAGAGGAAAGCAAAAATATGTGGTTATTTTTGACAGTTTTTCTGTTAGAAAATAATAATAATTTGATTATGGCAAATATAATTGAACTTTAACATTATCCACTCCTGAGGGGGGAGGGGGGGGGGGGGGGGGTGGTGGCCTAGTATGATCAAGTTGTGATCCATTCTTCGACGTTCCAATAAACCACTCCTTACAGTTTTTTGCGAGGAAAGAACTCACCATCTATTTAACCTATTTCACTCCACGGCAGAAGGAAGGCCTCTTCATCAATTTTCCATTTCACTCTGTCCTGAGCTGTCCTTTTCCAAGTAACGTTTCCATACTCTTTGATGTCGTCTATCCACCGTCTGTTTGGCCTGCCTCTTCCTCTGGTGAATGCTCTGGGGATCCTGTCTGTTAATTTATGAGTTCATCTGTTGTCTTCCCTCCTGGCTAGATGGCCAACCCATCTCTATTTTTTGTCAACATCCTGGGATGTTGACATTTGAATTCAGATTTAGGTTTTTTGTAGAGTCTATGAATTGCTTTCTCATGTATCTTTAATCAGTATTTGTACCCAGATGGCTTTAAAATGTATATTAGATCTGGATATGACAATATGAACACATATGTTGTTACAATTGTGGAGAAATGGTTTAAATAATATAAAACAAAATGATAGAGTTTTGTAAAATCTGCGACATTCATCGTGTTTAACCCCTGTTTAACTGAATTTAGTGGATTTGCAAATAGAACGGCAACTTATACAATTGCGAGCAGACGGTTACGCTGGTTCCCTGCACTGATGGTCTTCCCACACACTGTCCGACACTAACTAATTACCGGGTCCAAGTGTGATTATAAGACGATGATTTCCACTCGATAGCTAGAAGGACGCTGGTTCTCAGTTTTAAATACGATTCGTATTTAAATTTGGGAACCAGCAATTATAACGTCATTCTATCGAGTGGAAATTATCGTCTTCAGGTGGAAAGCCGCGATTATGGGATGGATTTCTTGGAAGCTACTATTCTATTTTCCGAAGCTGGCGATGATAGCTAGCTGGGATGCATATGTGTTAAATAAACCTTGATTCTGCTGCGTGAACAAGCACAGAGGATATATGAGTCAGACGATGGAGGGTTCCAGAGAGAAAAGTGGGCCCAGCATAAAAACAATGAGTTTTTGTTAAAAATACATCATACACATGTCTAAATCTTCTTTTATCATATTTCCTTTGTTGTCTGTTAATTTCATTTTAGGATGTTGACCAGTTTTTTGTAAATACCTTGTTAATTTTATTTCCAGTATGATGTCCCTCACTTCTGTTTTCTTCCTTAAATCTATGTTGGTCACCCGGTCCCTTCTTGTAACGCCAATCAATACCCTTTCCATTGCCCTCTCCAGTGGCGGATACAGGGGGGGGGGGGGGGGGGCGGAGGGGGCGGGCGCCCCCCGTAAAAAATGTCAATATACCTTTAACGTGTACGCGCCCCCCGTAAAATTTGGCAATATACCTTTTATGTGTACCACTTTACCTTTTTCAGAGACATAGGTAGGTTCCGTTGGTACATTTGCCACTTGTACCATGCGATTTTTTTGCCGGTTTTGGGACAACCACATCGCTCCCCCCCCCCCCCCCCCCCCCCCCCCACCCCCCACTTAGCAGAATTTCACGAGCTGACGGCAAAAAAAATTGGGACCTTTTACGATTTTTTGGGTTTCAGCCCCCCGTAAATTTTAATCCTGGATCCGCCACTGCTCTCAGTGACTTTTAGCTTCTTCTCCAACCTCGTAGTTGTTGTCCATGTTTCTGAGCAATACGATAGCACTGGGATGATGATTAATTTGACGACCTTGTTTTGACATATTTTTTGACGAAAAGACTCACTACATTCAAAGTTATTCAAGCTTGGATACTTTAGGCTATATATAACTATCCGGTTTTTATAGGCCTAGTCTTTAATACATATGCCAAGGGCTATGTGCCTTTTAAGAATGTTATTTCGCTATTATCCTATTTCTGATAATAAATATATATCTAGTTCGTCGATTTTGTTGACTTGTCTGGTAGTATTTCAGCACAATCCTGTATACACATGCCGAATGTAATCATTCTACTGGTGGTACTGAAGAAACCAACAGCCATCTACATCGCAAGAAGAAACGCCCTCTAGCGTTGGTGACAGTAAACCAAAAGCATTCAGAAACACGAACGCAGCGAGCCATAACCTATAATTGTATACAGACTGTAACAAACAACAATTATACAATTACCTTTTTATGTCTCCAAGAAAAGAATATACGCTGCAATAACATAATAAAATACATTGGTTACCATTTCCATTTAGTTAGGGATTATAATTGCTTTTGTTTAGAAGTTATGCTCAATATTAATAATAAAATTTCATAGAAAAATTCCAAATTTGAACTTACTGTTCCAGACAGTTTCGACGTCCGTTCGGATGTCTTTATCAATGGTGTATGACCGCTGATCCAGTGTTACCAGAAGATGTTGATTTTCTGGTGACGTCACGTGATGATTTTGATGACGTAATCCGGATCAATGGGTCGTACAGGTGACTAAGTTGGTAGGCCCCCTCGTCGCCATTCATAAGGTGCTGCTTCATGTCATTATTGGCTTTTCGACGGATCCAAATGGATTCTCTGATCCATCTGGTATTTCTGGCGTCGTCCCTCGCGAGAATGTTTGTATTGTCCCAATTTATTAAGTGGTTTTCCGTAGCAGCGTGGTCTGCGATGGAAGACTTCATCTCTATGTTTTGAGAGTCTTTCCTTGCCGTGCGGGTGAATATGCTCAATATATTATTAAACAAAAAGGTCATACATTAATTCGGGTCAGTTTCAGCGTTCTTTAGCATCAGAGGTTTGTTTGTAGTAATTAAAATGATTGGCTTTGCATAATCATGCAATGCTCTGGGAGAAGACAAGCAAAAATATGTTGTTATTTTTTTTCTTCTTTTAGAAAATATTATTATTTGATTATGGCAAATATAATTGAACTGTAACATTATCCACTCATGAGGGGGAGGGGGAGGGGAGGGGGGAGGTGATTACTATGTGATCCATTCTTCGACTTTACAATAAACCATGCACTCATCACATCTTTGCGAGGAAAGTACTCACTTTCAGGATTAATTTGACGACCTTATTTTGACATAATTTAGACGAAAAGACTCACTACATTCCAAGTTTTCCAAGCTTGGATATAGGCCTAGTCTTTATGTATATGTCAAGGGCTATGTGCCTTTTAAGAATGTTATTTCGCTATTATCCTATTTCTCATAATAAATATATATCTAGCTCGTCGATTTTGTTGACTTGTCTGTTAGTCTTTCAGCACAATCCTGTACAGGGTGTATCAGAAAGAACTGTACCGAGGCAATATGATTTATTACGGTATGAATTCGATTGATATTGTTCAAACCGTTTTCATATTTATCTTTACGCTAACGCCCAGCTTTCATAAGAATTTTAAATTTTGAAAATCGGACATTTCTGATGGAAAATACAGACTTTCTGGTAAAGATGGTAGATTTCAATTTTGGTAGAAATGATCAATTTAAAAATCTGTGAAATTACTAACCCTACCTGAGATATCCATCCGTCCATACATGTAGGACAGGGTTTATTTTGGGTCGCTATATCTCAACTTTTCACATCACTTGTATTACTATTTATTATTTGCATACTTTTGTGGGCGAAATTTGGAGATAAATTCTGATTTTTTAATCCGCAAATCAACCAGGATTTGTACTGCTTGAGTGGTTTTAACTTCCCTTTCTTTGGCGGGAGCTTTGAATATTGCTTATGTGGTGTGGGCTACATTGTTTGAAATGTTGGGTAAGTGGTAGAGAGGATTGATTGAAATTGAAAATAAGTTTTTCATCGATTTTCGATTATGTCTTGCCACACGAGAACAAAAAGAGATATCTCAATGAAATTAACATATAATAAAGGAAACATGTACACCTTTATATTGCAGGTGTTTAAATTTAAAACAATAATCATTTTGTATTTTTTATGTATTTTAGAAACACGTATCTTTCTGATACACCCTGTATACACATGACAAATTGAATCATTCTACTGGTGGTACTGAAGAAACCAACAGCCATCTACATCGCAAGAAAAACGCCCTCTAGCGTTGGTGACAGTATTTATTCTAAACCGAAAGCGTTGAGAAACACGAACGCTGCGATAATTATCACTTATGATTGTAATTGTATACAGACTGTAACAAACCAAAATGCTACAATTACATTTATGTCTCCAAGAAAAGAATATACGCTGCAATAACATGAATAACATAATAAAATACATTGGTTGCCAATGAATTTAGTTAGGGAATCCAGGGATTATAATTGCATTCGTTTAGAAGTTATGCCCAATTAAACAAAAAGGTCATACATTGATTTGGGTCAGTTTCAGTGTTTTTTAGCATTAAAACTTTGTTTTGTAGTAATTGATATGATTGCCTTTTTATTATCATGCAGTGCTATGGGAGAGGACAAAGCAAAAATAATATGTTGTCATTTGTGACATTTTTTCTTTTAGATAATTTTATCATTTTATCATGACAAATCTAATGAACTGAGGGGAGGGGGGGGGGGGGGGAAATAGTATGTTCACGATGTGATCCATTCTTCGACGTTGTCATTGATTTGGTCAATTTCTTGGTAAAATATCGGCCCAAGTGGTTATGCGACTTCATTTCCGTGCAGAAAATGACACAAGTCACAGACATGCCGTCGATCCAATCCAACATATTTATTTTCGGCAACAGCCCCCAAAGAACATACTAAGGGAGTGTTCATAAATACTTTGGTGGGAGGGTTGGACATTTTTGAGCCTCGGACATATTTTGTTTCTTGATCCCCCCGAACACCGTTATATTTTTCTTGATTCCCCCTTTTATGGTGATTTTTTCTTGACCCCCCTGTATGTCTAAGTTACCGAGCATTATTAGATTCGACCGAGCACGAAGCGTGTAATTGTAAAAATGTTGGTTCTTTTTGCGCAAACTGCGGACAAAATGTTTATTTTGTTTTGTATGCGCGAAGCGCCAAAAAAGATTGGACTTTTTGTTTGATCCCCCTATTAAGTACCACTTTTTTTGTGTGATCCCCCTTTTGGGGGACGGTTTTTTTCTTCTGATCCCCCTTCATTTTTCCAACCACCCCCACCAAGGTATTTATGAACACTCCCTAATAGCACACTAAAATACATGGGAATTCAACAAGACAGTTGTCGTAGCTCTGTTTCTTACTAGATCTGAAATAGATCAGTCTGTTTACCTCAGTCCCTGACTACCCCAATCCGGTGTCCATATGGAGCCGGCTCTATCGTTTCGGCTAGCTGGCCAAAACTCATAGTGTAGTGGAGATATATTGGTTAGTTGAGTTAAGCGGTAGAGGGGGTACATGGTCAGGGGATACTCAGACGACGGTGGACACGAACGGCCGTTAATTTTGAATTTCCGTTGGTTTCAATGTTACAATGAATTTTGATTATATGACCCCATAACATTCATCACACGTTGGAACTAAATTAATTCATCCTAAAACCGCTGGAGTTGGATAACCAACTCCAGTGTCAGTATCATTTAAAATAATTGAAACCGTTGTTAAGCGTTCGTCCCATTCACCTGATCACGTAACCACGTTCGCATATTTTAACCTGAATATTCGTGAATACGCCCGTGTCCAGCGTTGTCTGGATATACTAGTATTGGTCAGTGGAGTTGAGCCGTAGAGGGTGTACATGGTCAGTGTATTAGAGTCAAAGACATGATAGACGGTTCTGAAATCAGAACTAGTTTCTTACTTGTGAATACTTTATTGTGTACACCACACCTTTGACATAATATAGACATTCATTTATGTTTAATATCGTAATGGATTCATATCATTCATATAAATAATAATAATGTGCATATTTAACCACGAACCGATGAAATTACTGTTAAGAGACAACTTAGCAGTTCAGGCGTGCAAAGTAGTTCCCAGAGCCTGCTTATCACCCTTTGATCTTCCCACTAATTGGATCCAAAGATGTGTGCACGGGTACGGTATGCACGCGGTCCTGCTTTTTTCAGCACTTTCTATTTCTCTAAAACCATAACGATATGTAAATACTTAAACTAAGTATTCATGCTTAAGTGTTTATTCATTCAATTCGGGGGAATGATAGGAGAAACATGTACACCTTGTCATAATTATACGATATTATGCTAATTGAAGCAGGTACGGCCTATGTTCTCACACTCACACGTATTTAAACGCGGTTTCAAACACATCGTTTATAATAACTAAAATCTATTCTCGAAAATTTGTTTTTTACAGCGTTTCCCAAAAAAACTGGATCCAAAATTTGCAGAGCTTATAACTTAAAAAGTAGAAAGCGTAGGTGCTCCGTATTTATTAAGGATATAATGGTTTATAATAACATACCTGTAACCTGACGTTAATTGGTAACATTTTGAGACCAATCGAATGGCAACTGTCTGAAATACAAGGCTTTCAATAGAGGGTGGTCTAATCCCGGTTTTTTCTCAATTTAACAATAAACCACTCATGCGTTGCATCTGTGCGTTGTGTGCAAGTTTTTTCTGCATAGTATTTATTCTACGAAATAAATTATGTTTGGTCAAAAAAGGGCTTAAATTGCAGGTATTTTGGATCCATATTTAGCATTAGAAATACCCATAGCAGTAACCTTGTTACTGAAAATGTATAAAATAAAGCAATTGTTAGAACGCCCTGACACCCTGCCTGTAATTTCTTTGATGAGATGAATGACTATTTGTACTGCTACAAATAATGGCAGTGTCTCAGAGGTTTTTATTTATTCATTTATTTTTCAAAAACATTTCATAGGTATTTACACTTTTTAGTCCCTCTTTAAATGATGAAGATAAATTTCCTGAGTAGGTCATTGTAAAAAATAAAGAAGGCAAAACGCAGAATATTAAATGATAAGTATTATACTAGTAAATATTTATTAGATTTATTTCGGCCGTTTGAAATTCTCAGCAAAGACACTTCCTGTATCGTCAACAATGTTTTGATAGGTCGACGGTCTGGTTGCACTCTTGAACCGGAAGTTATAAATTAACCATAACAACAATGCAATCATGTCACGTAATTATGGTCGTTTTGGAGCAATTTTAAGAAAACAAAGATTATGCTGGTAGTGCTTGAAATATTGCGGAAATACATCGTTGATAATTTAGCAAAGACGCTGCTAAAAATACTAATGTTTCATTTTGTTTTGAAAGGGTTTGTATTTAAGTGTATTCATTCAAAATAGCACTATGATCATAAGAACATAACAGTAATTGACCATAGTCTGCTTCAATTTCTTATTAAATTGAGATCCGATCATTTAGATTAGATACCAAGTTTACCAAGTTTCCCCTTTTATAATGAAGATGGATTTACAAAGTTGATCATAATTCTAAGGCCCATATTCTGGCAGTTTTCGAAATATTCAGGTCGTAATCAACCTTCTGCCATTTGTAGAGGGGTTTGAATGAGCTGAGCGTCTGATCAATTCGGTTGATCTCTATTTCAGGTTATTTAATCTCTCCCCAAACGATGTCTGTCTTTTTTAATTTGCGGCATACAGAACAGAATTATATTGCCCCAAATTTAATATGATTAATACCTTGAAGCGTATGAAGTGCTGCAAGAGACTTGGATTACAAAATACAACTATATATTAGAATGAAAGTTCATCTGTGTTGGTGATAAATAATATGAAGTTAAACTTTCGATCTCAACACAAGAAATATTTACCTGGAATTTTCAGGTGTTGCTACACCTTTCATCAGCAGACTAATGACTCGACTTGACCTTTTGGAGGTGTGACGTCAGAATCGGGTCATAGACTCTTGGTAATTTGTACCTGCCCCCGTCTTTGTTGAGTGATGGTTGGTTGGCTCTGATGTAAATAGCCTCCTTGACACCTCTCTCGAACCAACGAGGATCCCTATCCAAGATTTTGACTTTCTCTAAGTCAACACTGTGTCCTGGTGACTCAATATGGATGTGTTGGGATACCTCGGACGAGGTGGAACTAGGACGCCTGTGCTCTAGAAACCGGGTCTTTAATGAGCGTTCGGTTTCTCCGATGTATGATTCGGAGCAAAGACCCCGGGTAGTCTGACCCTGACAAGGGATCATGTACACTGGGCCTACAGTGTCCTTCTTCTCAGTTTTGTCTTTTGGAGAGACCAGAAGTTGACGTAGTGTGCGCGTGGGTTTGAAGTATGCGCGTATCCCGTAGTTTCCGAAAATCCTGCGGAGAGCCTCTGATGTGCCCTTGATATAAGGCAACACTACGTGTCCTTTTTTCTGTTTCTCACTGTCTTTAGTTTTCGGTTTGACCTTACCCTTAGGTTTGTTGACACGGTCAAATGCCCACTTCGGGTACCCACACTTGGTCAATGCTTTATCGACGTGCTGCTTCTCTGTTGTGATGTCAACCTGGTCAGTGATGACAGTATCAGCCCTGTGGTGTAGCGTTTGAATAACGCCCAATTTGTGCTGGACAGGGTGATTTGACGAGAAGTTCAGATATTGATCTGTGTGGGTTGGCTTCCGGTAAATCTTTACGTCAAGATTACCGTCTGGTTTGATTACTGTCAGAGTGTCTAGGAAGGCTAATGTCCTGTTATCTTCACCTTCTGTAGTGAATTTGATGTCCGGATCAATGGTGTTGAGGTGATCAGTGAACTCTTGAGCATATTTGGTCTTTATTTTGATGTGCGTGTCGTCGACATATCTATACCACCATAATGGTGGATGGAGAGCAGTTTCGATAGCTATCTGTTCCAGATGCTCCATGAAAAGGTTGCATACGATAGGCGAAACAGGGGAACCCATCGCAGCTCCATGTATCTGTAAATAGAATACTCCATTGTAGACAAAGTATGTGCAACGCAGGCAAACCTCAAGCAGTTTTAACACATGTTCAGAAGTAAGACGGGTTCTATCACTGAGGGTGGTGTCATATATATAGATAAAGACATTTCAGCTGAATTATTAACACACAAATGCAGGCTTTTGTTTAATGCTTGCGGCGTTTATATGAATTTTCATCAAAATCCGGCCTTATATCTTATTTCAAACCTAATTTTGATTCCACCTTATTCATTATGTTTATCATTATATTCATACACATAACGCTTTAGATAGGTGGCTTCTTATTTTGAATGACTCTTTTACGAAGCATATCGCCCGTTTGGAAACATCCTTTAATGTCTATAATTTGGTACAGTTCAATTTTCTGCATATGATCTGGATATGACATGAAAAGATATTTCTGGTAACAAATGAAGCTCATACATCACATTACAATCTGTGTTGGCGAGAAAGGCGGCGAATATCAATTACATTATAAGCGGTACAAAAACAAGTTAACACGATTTCTAACACCCGCAGTAAAAATCTGCGAACCTGCGATGCCAGAACAACGAATCAAAACAAAGCGGGTAGTGCGCACATGCTATAGTGAATTCATCGAGGAGCGATCTTTGGTGCTTGGATGGGCAGGGGGATGAGCACAAATAAGATGTAGGCCTACTGTCTTCTGGCATATATTCGCTAGTTGTCGAAGGATCCCATTTTTATTCAAACCTCCGGTCAAACCTCATCTATAATGTGAATTGAAGCAATTAAGTTGCCTTATGTAATAAAATACACACAATAATGCTCCAATGCATATTATTCTCATCACCCGCATCAGGCCGCATGCACGTAACAGCTTATGTTTAGTGTACCATTCAAGAAGAGCCAAATATCGAACCATTTGCGCATTATTTGAAATCAAAAGGCTTTGACATCGTCACCTGTGATTTCGGCATATGAATAAAAACACAAAGCTGAAAACGATCGAAACTGGTGAACTTTTTAGTAATTTTTTTTAGTAAAAGCAACAAGTAAAAACCTTTCCAAACATTCCTGAAACTCATCATGGATATATTTTACTATGTAGCGTTGGGAGCGAAATACAAACATCAAGTAGTTTAGTTAAAGGCTGAAAGGCAGGAATGACTAACTAAACATTAACATGCATTGAAGATTCCTCAACTTTATGAAGTACTGACACAAATCACGGAATTTCAAAACTGACGACTTGCAAAATACATACAGTTTGTCACATAAACAACACAACGTTATCCCTAATATAAGATATTAAGTATAACTCTACCGTTGTTAAATCATCACATACATCCATGATGAAGTTGCTTGGCTCATTTTTATGTTACGATTGACGGAGGCGCAAAAAACTGAATTGCCCCCAAGGCCTTCAACCAAATTCCTTTTGAGTTTTGCCAGCGTTCGGGTTTCAATGCACAAAATGTCAGACACACTCATGTGTATTTACTAGATGATCCATCGTATTCGCTACATTCACGTAGTCTAAGCACCAAATTATGTGTCTTCAAGACGTAGGACAACCAATCATATGTTTGCATTGTTTGGAAAAGATTCATTTCACCATTTGGATAAGTAAACTCCCCACGCGTACCACGCATGATTGCCGTAGGTGGCGCGCTGCAGCTCGGTTGGACCTAACAATACGACGACGGCCATGGAATTTCAATCTGACAAGACCCCTTGAATCGTAAGAATAATTTCACAACACATCGGCAACACCTTTAGTATTCTGATGTAGGCCCTCCCAAGGAAGGTTCTTCGTATGAAATGATTTAAAAAATGATCACTGTACACCTAGGCCCTACTGTGTTTTGCACTGTCTTAAATTATATTGGTTATAAGGATTTTTTTTCTACCATTTATCCTTGTATCTATGAATGTGATCAGAACTTTCCGATGGGAATCCGCGATTACCAATACTAGTTGAAAAAATGGGTAATTCGTGTCCACCGTCGTTTGAACTGCGTGTGCCCAGGCGCGTACGCAGGGGGGTGTCCTAAAAAAATTTAAAAAAAGGGGAAAGGAGAGGAAAAAGAGAAGGGAAAGGAGAGGAAAAAGAGAAGGGAAAGGAGAGAAAAAAGAGAAGAGAAAGGAGAGGAAAAGAGAAGGAAAAAGAGAAGGGGGGACTAGGGGACAGCGGAGACAGGGGAGAGGCAGTGGCGTAACTAGAGAGGGGTCGAGGAGGGGGTGGGCGATCGCTCCTTCAATATTGACTGTATGTCGGTTGAGATTAGCATTGTCAGTTCATTTGACAAGAGGAATCATGAAATTATGATGGTCAAAAGTACACTAACGGAAAAAAATTCGCGCGTAATATTTTAGGAGTTTCAGTTTTAAGCAGAAATGTCGCATTTTTCCGTTCACTTTTCTAGCCCCCCCCCCCTCCCCACCCCCACCCCGGGCAAATATGAAAAACCGAGTTACGCCAAAGGGAGAGTGGGAAACTAAGCCTCGTTAAACTGTCAATGGGGAACGGTGAGGGAAATAGTAAGAGAAAAGACTAGTACCGGGGGAGGGGTGGTTGTACCAATTACCAGACGCACGTTACCGGCTTCAACATAACTTTGTACCCGATGAGCCGGTCTTCCGGCGGCGCCGTATAGCATTTTTAAAAAGGGGTTGTTTACATTGCTAAGACGACTGGCGAACTAGACAAAGTGGGGTAAAATTCAAAAGCCTGGTTTTGTTCAACAATTGAGGGCTTTTATCATCACGTGTGTGAACCGTGAAGTCTAGGGCGAGTGGAACCCCCGGGGGAACCCTGGCTGTCCCCCTCCCTGTTTGTACCCCTTAGTGCGGGTTACAAACAGGTGGGGACAGCTATGGTTCAAAGGGTTAACCACGTATTAAACACCCCTCCAAGCCGGGTGAAAAGAAAAAAATAAGAGAATAGTAAGGGAAAAGACAAGAGAGAGAAAAAAGAAACTAAAAGAAACTAAATTGAAAAGATAATTTAGGCGTCGATGCTTTTTTCTGTCTGTCTGCTAAACTTAAAAGGGAGAATAACCCGTGTCATGTGACACACATTGAACCAATGAGATCGCCGGTAAAACCAATACCTGCGGATTAAGTAACTTCACGAGGGGCATTCAATAAATACCTTCCACCATTGAAAATATCTGAACCGTGACACGTGTCAATAAAATAAACTTATGATACTTAAACTGTAAGTCTTACCCCTTTCTCATGGAAAATGCCAAACATGTGGGTCATTTTTATCATGTAATTTCAGTACTATAAACATCATGGTCTCTGGGCACTGAAAATTGACAGGAAGCAGCATTATAAATCAAGTGCCAATATTAACACTGTTAACGCATGTATCGTAATGCATACCATAAACTTGTCTTTCAAATTTCCCGCCATTGTAACATTTAATTCCCTTACCAGTGCCCTGCGATCACGGTATTCACAGTGCTGAAATGTAATGATAAAAATGACCTACGTGTTCGACATATTCTGTGAGAAAAGAGTAAGACTAACAGTTTAAGTATCATAAGTTTATTTTACTGACACGTGTCACGGTTCAGAGAATTTCAATGGTTGCAGGTATTTAATGAATGCCCCTCGTATATAATGATGTTTTAGGGTTGAACTCAGTCAAAAGTATTAAGATTTGGTGCGAATTGCAACGTTGAACTAAGAATATGATACACACTTCGCGCAGGCATGGATAGTGAAATAATTATATAAATATTTCTAAAAACCACCTTCACAAAATCCTGCGTACGCGACTGCGTGTGCCTTTACCTGTCGTCTGGACTGCATGTGCTTTTACCTGTCGTCTGGACTGCGTGTGCCTTTACCTGTCGTCTGGATTGCATGTGCCTTAACCTGTCGTCTGGATTGTGTGTGCCTTTAACTGTCGTCTGGATTGCGTGTGCCTTTACCTGTCGTCTGGATTGCGTGTGCCTTTACCTGTCGACTGGATTGCGAGTGCCTTTACCTGTCGTCTGGATTGCGTGTGCCTTTAACTGTCGTCTTGACTGCGTGTGCCTTTACCTGTCGTCTAGACTGCGAGTGTCTTAACTTGTCGTCTGGATTGCGTATGCCTTTACCTGTCGTCCGGATTGCGTGTACCTTAACTTGTCGTCTGGATTTCGTGTGCGTTTACCTGTCGTCTGGATTCCGTGTGCCTTTACATGTCATCAGGACTGCGTGTGCCTTAACTTGTCGTCTGGATTGCGTGTGCCTTTACCTGTCGTCTGGATTGCGTGTGCCTTTACATGTCGTCTGGACTGCGTGTGCATTTACCTGTCGTCTAGATTGCGTGTGTCTTTACATCTGTACATGTCGTCATGACTGCGTGTTCCTCTACCTGTCGTCTGGTTTGCGTGTGCCTTTACTTGTCGTCTGAATTGCGTGTGCCTTTACCTGTCGTTTAATACAGCATGCCTGATGATCGTCATCAGCAGATCAGTGATCATAGAGCACAGAATTTGAGCGTTTTAGCTTACACTACACATTCGGTAATTGATCATGATCTTTAAACGCAGGAATATCAACAAAACGGGACGTATTACTAAAGCTTGCCTGTAGGAATGTCCTCCACGTATTGACGCCTATGGTCGTAATGGTCACACGCACAAAACATCACCATTACTTCTTGACGAAAATTAATAACCTTTCAATTTGTGTACTTGTTTCTGACATCTCTGGCGTGAATGATCGACGTTTATTTCCTGAGGCGTGTGTTAACCCTAACCCCGGTTTAGGATTTTTGACCGGGATCACAATTTTCGAGGAAAAAACACCAACTAAATCTCCGGGAACCTGCCGGGATTCGATCCGGGGACCCTCCGTTCTCAAGCCCCACCTTCCAACCACTAAGCCACGGCCCTCAGCTACACATTCGTGCAGTATACTGCACTCATTATATAGGCTCGGTTGACTACGTCATCGAAAACCGACGGCGCATGCGTTTGGAGAGGGACTTTGGATTAGCATTTTTTAGCACTCAGGGGGGTTAGGGTTAATAGAACAACAACAACAAAAACAAAAAAATTAACCTTAATATGTTGATGAACTCGCCATGAGCATCACACAAGCGCTACATATAGTAGATATAATTTAACTGTTAATTTTCTGGTTCAGTTCTACATTGTGGATTGTGCATGGCTAATTCCACATTGCCCCAACTCATTGTAATAGGTAGGGTCCCAAATATTAGGTTCTGATTTGAAAATTCTGAACAATCTAAATTATACCAAAATGTCAATGATCACTCCCAATAGACATACACTTCGATTTACTTTAATTTATTATTTTCATAGTGTATAGTGTGTCCCAAAAGATTGTGTTTAAAGACGGGAGAGCCGATAACTTATACAATGAAATACAGGGTGTCCCAAAAGATTCGAAACCATTTTGAAGATTTGTATCTCTCTAAAATTAAGTCGCGATACCAAATTGAAAATATATTTGGAAAGAGAAAACTTGTAAATACATTTAAAAAAAACACTCTGAAAGGTTTGGCCACAACTCGCAATACAGTTAAATCGTTCAATTTGCTGAGCGCCCTGTGTAAGTCATCGTAATCACATGCTGCGTATTCCTCACATTCAATTCATGTGGATTTTGTTTAAAAAAGGTTCATAATAATGATTATATCAATCTGAAAGTAAAAAGAATCATTGTAGAGAACCCATTTTCTCTTCTCTAGATTCCGTTTGTCGCATCCTTGACTTTTATAGCTCATTATGCTTTTATATGAAAGTGAAGTTTTTGAGTTCGGGAAACTTTGTTCTATATTATGGCAAAACAGGTAGCGGTTATTGTACGTTTGTACTTCTCTTTCCAAATATAAATGATTTTTATTTTTATACTGCGAATTATTTAACCGGGGATATAAAGTTGTAGAGGTTTCGTAAATTTTGGGACACCCTGTATTAACCACTTCTTAATATTTAAGAATCAGAAAGAGTATACCCGAGAAAGATGACATTGCGTGACAACGTACATTGGTACTTTATTTTGATCGCCCATATTGGCGATATTTATCATTGGCGATATTTATCATTGGCGTTACTTATTATTTAATGGATATATTATCGTAGCACTGTTTTCAGGAAGCTCGCATTGTTAAAATACTGATGATGTCGTAAACGAAGTCATATAACCTCTTTGATTATAATGAAGACACGGAGATAGTCAATACTCGTCAGACAGCTACATGATCTAGAATTTAATTCTCCACTTTATTTGTGATTCTCACATATTAACGAGCTTTACCTCCTACGCAACCCTACTTCAACGCTTTCTTTTTGTCAATATTAGAGTAAGTATATATATATATATAAGTCATACAAGTGAGTAGATGTTTTTTAACACTTTCGAAAATGTGTGTCACAACTCACAATACTATACTTTGTATTATTACGGTTTGGGATTAAGGAGTTAGTTGCTAAAAAGACAAGTATTTGACATCGGAGACATCACGATCACGCGATCTGGTCTTTATTTATTATTTCGTTTGAAAGTCCTGTCAACTATTGTACGAGGGTCATTCAATAAGTTCTACCTCCTACCTCATAACTTTATTATTATATGAGCCACAGAAAACTTTTCTGGGTCAAAGATGGGTCAAGTGACTCATTTGCAGTGGGTCATCTCACATTACCCGTCTATCTGTGTCAAGTGACCGTGTCCCAGCGAAGCGACTCACCTGTGATGAGTCAGTCGTTCGGACCCATTTGAATTGACCCACGTAAGATGGGTCAATGAATTTTAATGGGTCGCTCGACACGTTGACTCACGTAAGATGGGTCACGTGCAGTCTGACCCATTTGAATTGACCCACATAAAAACGTAAGACGTGAGTCAATGAGTCGTTCGACACATTTACTCATTTGCAAGTGAGTAAAAGTACGCTAAAAAAATCGTGATTGGTCGAAAGAAAAATATATTATGGGATAGCCCAGCACACCATTCACACGCACGTCTCCACACCGTTTGTTGTTATGTTATTGTGTTGCGTCCGACCAGGGAGCTTATATAATGTCCGACCGTATGCAGTCAAACAAGGTAAGTTTTTAAAACGATATTTATGTTTATTTCATAAAACATACTTGTGTGATATTCAACAAGCCAGGTGTAGCCTGACATGGTGCTGTAGAGGATTTAAAATCAAAAGCTGCCCATCAAATTCGAGTCCGCGATCATTCCTAGCAGGTGTCCAAATTTGGCCACCGATTTAGTGGCCAAATTATCCCACCAAGACAAAATGCGTAATAAATTCACTATTTTTCATGTTTGAAACCCAAAATAATTGTTCCAATGGAGTAAAAATCTGTTGGGGTATAGGTTTATGTTTGATTTCCTGTTTGAATTAAAGGTATATTATGTGATCTTTCCAGGGAACGCCCTCAACATCGAAAAAAAAATAGAAAGCAGATTTTCTTGCAGATTTACATTTCTGATCATAAATCATGCATACATTCCAAGTTACAGGGCGATACGATTCTTAATTACTTCAAAATCATGGTTTTAGAGTGAAAATAAACTGTCCGAATCCTGACACTTTATATTTTTCACTCTAAATTCACTCTAAAACCATGATATTGAGGTAATTAGGAATCGTATCGCTCTGTAACATGGAATGTATGTATGATTTATGATCGGAAATGTAAATCTGCAAGAAAATCTACTTTCTAAAAAAAATCATGAATAGAGGGCGCCCTCTGGAAAAGATCACATAATATGCCTTTAAGCAACTTCTGATACTTGTTGAAGAGATGAAGAACATTCTGTGATTTTGGGTCAAGCAAAAGTTTTGTCTATTGTAAAAAAGTTTTTGTAGTGATGGGCGGCGCAACGATAATCGATACCATGGGATTTTTGTAATAGGGGGGTTTGGTGTGAGGTGGGGTATAGCTAGGGAGGGTGTTTGTGATTGGGAAGGGGTTAGTGATGCTATAGTGGTAGAGATCGCATATTTTTGGCGGCGAACTATCTAGCTTGCTGAAAAAAACATGCATCCTAGGTACAACAGCGCCCTCTACGATAGGGGTAGAGTTCGCGCAAAATAGGGGTTGAGTTCGCAAATTCTACACGGGTCGGTTGGTAGACCGTATCGCGCCTGCGGCGGGCTCATCTAAATTGGACCTAACTTAAATCGGTTCGTAACAAGCCGGGTTTAGTCGCCTCGGCCGCAGGCGGCCTGCGGCTCCTTTTCTTACTAGCGCCTTACGCGGGCTATCCGCGTACGGTGCCTTCGGCCCCGCTTGACACTGTGAGCACGGAACAGAATCAAGTGAAGATTTATTTACAAATAATATTTTTCGTATAGTATACGGTACTTGTTGTTGTAGTGTATTTTTGAGGTATCGACCGTGCTGTATTGTGGGAGTTACTGATTTTCGGCAGCCAGGTACCCTTTTGGCGTTAGTGATGGGGGATTGTGGTTGGGAGGGGGTTAGTGGTGGGGAGGGGTTGTGGTGGAGCGCAGGGATTTGTGGTGGCGAATGGGAATGGGATGGCCCTGGGGAGAGGGTGTATGGTGGCGAAGGGCAGTGGCGACTGAGGCGTAACTAGACTTTTTCATTGGGGGGGGGGGGGGGGCAGGAAGGGGCAGTGACTTGAAATGGGGGGGGGCTCCTAAGACAATCCATGATTTTTTGAGTAAAGAGGTAGCGCGCGCGAACATTTTCGACTTTACAGCTATTTTTGCACGATTGAGCTACATTTTGGCTCTAAACAAGCTTGTACCAAAGAATATTTCATTTTGGGAAGACATTTTTCAATGTGTACTTTTGACCATCATAATTCCATGATTCCTTTCGTCAAATGAACCGACAGTGCCAATCTCAACCGACACGACGTCATTATTGGGGGATTTGGTGTGTACTTTTTTGTAAATTTTATTTACAGCCGTACTTGATTTCATTTGGGGGGGCAAGCAGGGGGGGGCAAGGGTTCCAAGTGTGGGGGCTCCTGCCCCCCCCCCCCCCCCCCCCCCCGCTGGTTACGCCACTAGCGAAGGGGGATGGTGGCGTGGATGCATGGGGTGGGAAGGGTTGGCCTAGGGGGTGGGGTGGGTAGGGTGTCTGTGGTGGGGGAGGGGTTTGTGGTGCGGTGGGGAGGGTAGGCCGTGGGGTGAGGTAGAGTGTTTGTGGTGGGGGAGGGGTTTTGTGAATGAAAGGGGAGGGGTTTGTGGAGGGGAGGGGGTTTGTGGTGGGGATGGGAAGGGGAGGGGGTTTATGGTGGGGATAGGAAGGGGAGGGGGTTTGTGGAAATTGTGAAGGGGAGGGTGATTGTGGTGGCATGGGGGTGGGTGGGGAGGGGAGGTTGTAGGGGTGGTTTAGATTTATTTATGCTTTCTTTATTGAGGGTAATATGCTTCAGTGACTTTCAATGCTTTCCAAGCAGGCCCTCATTTCGATACATACATAAATACATGCAAATAACAAATGTTACAGTGTTTAAATATAATACAAATTATGATATTCTTCAATGATAATTTACAGTGGAGATAGAGGATTTGAATTGACCGAGTGACAAATTTTCTAAATCAATACGAATAGATGGTGATAAATTGTTCCACTGCGGGAAGGTGGAGTAGGTTTGTGGTTGAGGTTGAGTGGGTTTGTGCATGTAGGTGGGGATTGATGTGTGTACACCAATAAGCACACAATAAGGCCCCAAAAAGAGTTGTGTTGCCCTCAGCGACCGACCCTAAAATCGTAAAAACTAGGGTCACATTTTTTTACAATTTTTTGTAGATTTAAATTTGATTAAAAGTGTCTAAATGTTACTATTTCTTGCTTGAAATGAATAAGTAAGCTTAAATAAATGTTTTTTAGACTATTGTCACACTAGAAACATTAGTTCAATTGACATGATGGGCCTATACCAATTTTGTCTTGACATTAAAAAGCATATATATATTTCAGCCAAAAAAATTAATAAAATAAAGTGCACTTTCAATGAAAGCTTGAAAATGAAATTTCAAAAATAGTTTTTGCAAAAATTGACTGAAATTGCATCTTTTTTCTAGTAAAACGTAACCATGAATTGTTTTGAAGCCGCGCAAAATATTTTGGTATCAAGTTCAGCTATCAATATATGAAGGATAGAAGATGTCATTTTGTGTGTGGAAGCGCTACTTTTGGATTAACTGTAAATACTGGCAAATGTCCACTTGCCACAAAATGACTGAAATGTCATCATTTTTCAGAATTTTTTTGAAGCTATTATTCTGCACATTATGTCACTAGAGGTCTCTTTAACACATTAAAGCTTACACTGCACGAATACACTTAAAGCGTTATTAATATGCTGATTGTATGTGTAGCAGTCACAAAATGCAGTAGAGACTTTTTTTTAAAAAATGTTGTCCTCTTTATTTTGAGAATTTTTGTGAATATATTTGTTGTATTTTTGTTAATTTTTTGTTGCAATTTTTTGGATTTGTTTTGGATTTGTTTTTATAACAAAATTGAACTTTTTTGAGAATTTAAAAAATAAATAAATAGCCTACATTATGAGTTCCCCGGTATTTTTTTCTTCTTTCTGTATTCCATTCAGCCCCATCAGAGCCCCAGATCGTAAATATTTGTCCATATTTTGTGAACAAGCAGGGGGGAAACTAAAAGTGTTCGTGAATAACTAATAGTATGGAGCAGAGCATCAAATGGTTGATTTGGAGAGTGTTGATGTTGATACCATGTTCTGAAGCATTTTTTTCTCTACATTTCAGGACTACATGTACTGTTGCAAGTAAAGGTTTCTTTAAGTCGGTGGCCAGTTCCCATCCGCATTCCAAAATTCAATTGATTGAATCCTTATGATGAAATGACCAAGTACACTTTGTAAGTATATGTTTGTTTAAAGTTTTAAACGTTAGTTTATTCGGTTGGTTCATGCAGACACCATGTATTTACATCCATTATGAACTGTTCTCCAATATTGTAGTTCTGTATGGCACGCTACAGCGGACAATAATAGTCGAGTTTTAAAAAACACCGTTGAGTTGTGAAAACGTCTGTTCAGTTGTGAAAACGACTGTTCAGTTGTGAAAACGACTGTTCAGTTGTGAAAACGACTGTTCAGTTGTGAAAACGACTGTTCAGTTGTGAAAACGACTGTTCAGTTGTGAAAACGACTGTTCAGTTTGAAACTCGTTCAGATATTTTCACGTTCAGTCGTTTTCACACGGCGAGTTGTTTACACGTCGAGTTGTTTTCGCGTTCAGATATTTTCACGTTCAGTCGTTTTCACACGGCGAGTTGATTTTCACGTTCAGTCGTTTTCACACGGCGAGTTGTTTACACGTCGAGTTGTTTTCGCGCTCGTTCAGATGTAGTCTCCTGCACAGACCGTAACAGATACATGATAAACCCGGCCGTGTACTGAGAAGAAGACTAGTTATTATGACGGTGACGGGCTTGGAATAAAATGAGGAAATCTGAGCATCTCAAACCCCTAAAACCCAGGAGCTTACGGGGGCTCCGCCCCCTGGACCCCCGCAAAATGAGAAAATCTGAGCCTCTCAAACCCCTAAAAACCAGAAGCTTCGGTGGGGGGGGGGGGGGGGGGGGGGGGGGGAGGGGGGCTCTGCCCACTGGACCCCTGCAAAATGAAGAAATCTGAGCCTCTCAAACCCCTAAAACCCAGGAGCTTCCGGGGGCTATGCCACCTGGACCTCCGTCAGGGACCCCACCAAGGGCTTAAGGCGGGTCCCTGGACCCCACCCATAATTCAATCAGCTCACTTCGTCCGCTACGCTCACAACGTAAGTGGCACTTCTTGATTACAAATATTTTAGTGAAGTGGTGTTACACAGAAGTTAGTTGAGAAGGCCTGCTTTACATTATGTTCTAGCAAAAAGAAACCAGTATGCTTTCATTTAATAGGCCATAAAAAAAGGTTTGTCTCAGAAACCCGCACACGTTGCTACATGATAATAGCCCATCAGTGCATAGCTCCACGCTTTATGGTTTTCGGTAGCTTAATGCACCTCGAATGTTAATTATTGAAAAGAGTAAATTTTGTTTAAAAATAAAGAAAAAGAAATAGATAAAAAATAAAAATCCCTCATAGCCAATTTAAAAATTCTAGCATTCTTCCCATTCCTTCCAATGCATTAATGTCTGATTCAACGTCAGTCGCCTGAATCTCATCCATAAGATTACCAATACTCGAAACACATTCTCGTAATTCCGCCATCAGGGGGCACTACACTAAATCCTTCCGCGTTTGGTGTAGGGTTCGGAGAAATAGTACCTATATCAATTTGATCATCGTCCCAGGGGAAGCAAATAGAAGTAAATCTTGCTTATTTTTTATGAAAAAGATAGAATAGAACCTCAGCATTGCTAATGTGGTCAAAAATCGTCGGAATCGAATACGCACGGGAGCCTAGGCTGCGGAAGGATATCGTTACCGGAACCGGTGAGGAAGCGAAAATATCGGTTTAAAATGGTGAGGGCGCTGTTTAGGTGACCGTAGCGAAAAATTTCATCTAGATGGGTCAAGAAAAATCAAGTTTAAAATAAAATTCAACACATATCTAATACATTCATGCGAAATAAAAACTTCCATCATTGTTACGTGGGGTAAAAATACGGTCTTGAAAAAGGGCCGAAACGCGTGTATTTCAATGGGAGACGTATTTAGTGGTGTGCCCCCTTCGAAGACGTGTTGTTTTTGGCCTATTATGGTACCTTTTACTTGAAAAACTCTCATTTTCACTCTATTTTCGCAGTTTTATTTGTCAATAAAGTTTCTTAAGATTACTACCATTAGGATAAAAGTACAATACAATATTTTAAATCAAATCTAAACACAATCATGCTAGCCTTGGCCACTAAACTTTTGACGAATCATCAAAAGGGGCATTGTACTCTATGGTAATAGCGGTGATAGATTGACGGATGAGCAGTAGATACTGTCAAAACTACAGCATACCTAACCAGAAATGTTTTAGAAATTGAAGTTGGTTCGTATTGGGTGTATTGTAGGAACAAGGATATGGTTACCACCGGTGTCACCTGCGGTATCCTGGACACAGGCCTGAGGTAATCACCACGCTTCCAAGAGCCGTGTACATCTTACAGAACCGCAGACCTGACCTGACATGCATGGGAGAAACGCCATGCCGGGGGGGGGGGGGGGAGGGGGTGGTCCCATAGAGTGTGTCAAGCGGACGTGCGCAGAAGGCGACCACTTGGTGTTAGAATCTTCGACAGATAACAAGAGGAGAATCACATGCCACGGTTTGAAGAATTACAGCGGGTGTTCACCTCCATGTATCACCACATGAATTGAAAGATCACATGAAATATCTCTCAAACAGACCCTTTTAAACCCAAACAGCTCTTCTAGAGCTACCATTACTGAAAACTAGAGAATAGTGAATTTGTGTCGGACTTTGTCTGTATGTAATATTATAATCAAATGTTTATTAAATGTTAAGTTAGTTCGTATTACATTATTCACGAAACAATTGATAATGCATACACTATAGTTCGCCAAAATCGATGTCAGCCCAGATGGTGCCGGACCAGATGGTGCCGGACTGGGTGATTTCTATCATTTATACACGATTTATGAACATTTGGGACATCATCATTTTTCAGAAAAATGCTCTTATTTGAGAACCACAGATCGCACAGAGGTATGCTTTGGCAATTTATCTTAGAAATACTTGTTCTTTCGAAATATGTAGAAAAAAGAATGAAAACTCAAAAAAAGTTTTGCTTCTAAGGGGGCACTACACTAAATCCTTCCGCGTTTGGTGTAGGGTTCGGAGAAATAGTACCTATATCAATTTGATCATCGTCCCAGGGGAAGCAAATAGAAGTAAATCTTGCTTATTTTTTATGAAAAAGATAGAATAGAACCTCAGCATTGCTAATGTGGTCAAAAATCGTCGGAATCGAATACGCACGGGAGCCTAGGCTGCGGAAGGATATCGTTACCGGAACCGGTGAGGAAGCGAAAATATCGGTTTAAAATGGTGAGGGCGCTGTTTAGGTGACCGTAGCGAAACATTTCATCTAGATGGGTCAAGAAAAATCAAGTTTAAAATAAAATTCAACACATATCTAATACATTCATGCGAAATAAAAACTTCCATCATTGTTACGTGGGGTAAAAATACGGTCTTGAAAAAGGGCCGAAACGCGTGTATTTCAATGGGAGACGTATTTAGTGGTGTGCCCCCATCACAGAATCAAGGCTATTAGGAGCCCGTCATCAGTATCTTAGACTCTTCTAAAATGATTCGCCGAATCGCAGTGTAGGTCTGTGCAGGAGTCTATATCTGAACGCGCGAAAACAACTCGTCGCGACGTGTACTATCAACTCGCCGTGTGAAAACGACTGAACGTGAAAATCTGAACGGGTTTCAAACTGAACTGTCGTTTTCAAAACTGAACGGTCGTTTTCACAACTCAACGGTCGTTTTCACAACTCAACGGTCGTTTCCACAACTCAACGGTCGTTTTCACAACTCAACGGTGTTTTTTAAAACTCGACTATTAATGTCCGCTGTAGCGTGCCATAGTTCTGCACAATTTACAAATCTGAATTTGAAGAAATATAAAAAGCTCAAAATTTGTAAGAGTGACCTAGCAATAAGCATACAGAATATTATTCATTAACCCTAACTCTACCCCCCCCCCCACTTTTTTCAGAATTTTTTCTTCAACTTGGAAAATCGACCAAAATATCCCCCCCCCCCCGGATTTAATCCAGGGACCTCTCGCACCAGAGGCGAAGAATTCCCCACTACACCACGGCTGTCAAGGCTAGTTTGCGCAGTATATTGCGCAAACTATATAAGGGCTGGGTCCATTTTTTCATAAAAAAACTTCCACGCCGGGCCGGTGGTACCAACGTGCCCAGTCGTGGTATTTTGGGGTGGTAGAGTTAGGCCAACAACAACAAAAGTTGACTTGCCCTTTCAGAGCCAGAGTCTGGGTCGGACGGTCGAATTGTTTGTATTTTTTAAAAAAAAAATTTTCAAACAAGCAGATACTACTCAAAAACACGTTTTCATTTTTCTTTATTGTTATGTACTTCTTTCAATTTTTTTTTTTAAAATTTTTAATTTGGAGAAAAATAAATAGCGACCCTAGATTTCCGAAAATTCAGGTCAGTCGGAAAGGGCAAGTCAACTTTGTTTTTTTTTTGCCTTAGGGTTATATATATGGTAGGGTTAGTTGGCGCAATATACTGCGCTAACTAGCCTTAACACCACACCCGTGGTGTAGTGGGGAATCGTTCGCTAGGTCCTGGAGGTTCCTGGATCAAATCCTGGGGGATCGGGGCAATATTTGGGGTCAAAAGTGTAGATGCTTGTACACAGTTGATATCTAGTCACTATGAGGTAAAGGTAGTATGTTTTTTGTCACTTAAAGGGGCACAGAGAGATTTCTCAAAAAATGAAATTAATTTTGTTAACCTTGTTTAAATTGATGGTATACATGGAAACCCTCTCATGTCAGATTACTTCAAAAGAAATCAGTAAAAATGAAAACTAAATGCATTTCCGATGGTATATTAGGGCTTTTCACTTTTTTTGTATTTTGGTTAAAAATCACCACCAATTGAATCAGGGAGGTCATAACTATGCATCACGCAGCAAGCCATGGGTGGTATTCAAGGTTATTTTGAATAAACATGAAACAAATAAGTAAGAATCCATCTGTGATCTCATCGAAACGCTATCAAATCCATGAATTTCACATTAGGATTGTCTTTTTAAGTTATAATGATTCGTTTAACTGGAGATGAATGGAAGCTACTAGGGCAAAATTAAATTAAAATATGTTTTACATTGCATTTTTATTTCAGAACTATTTGAAAAATACCTTGTCACAAAAATGCAGAAATGAACGAAAGCGGCATGAGAACGATAATGGCCATGCAAAGCCACCAGCCAAGTTAGCCAAACCTTCTAAAAGTACATCAAAACCTACAGATACTGCAAAGAATAGGCCGAGTAACCAGTGGGGGAGTTACGCACTACTTACTAAGCGGCCGGTGGGCGAAGATGATACAACAATAGAGAAGCACATTCAACTGATGCAGGTTGAAAATCGAAAGTTGAGGCAAGATACTACTAAGATTAGCATGCTTATGGACCTCACATTGCTGACAGACGAGATGGGATAGTGAACAAACTGTGGAAGGTTGACAAAATATCGACTACCTACCCTGCTTGTTTGATGAGGATGAGGTAAAATATGTGCATGTTAAATGGTTTCACAACATTTACATTCAAATATTTAGATAAGATTTAATACCGCATTATAATAGGATAAATGTAATTTGATACCACTTTTTCCTATTGTTAATCCTTTTGTTAAATTCCACAGTGAGCGAACACGAGAAGGATAATTGTGCCCCATTGCATACCTAAGGCAAAGGATGCCCGAAAGCACAATTGCTCTAACAATCATGCCCATAGTTGTCACTATGCTGGTCGGCACTGGTCGGTACTAATTACCATCACTCAGCCAAATTAACCGGCACTCAAGGGAATTTAAACCTTGCCGAATAGCACTAGAATATGCCAAATTGAAAGTATTTGTCTTAAAAACAGCTACAAAATGCCTCTATTGCAACATGATTCATTATTTTGATTCAAATCTCGTCAAATTTAGGCAGCATTGAATTTTGGCTGGTGACAACCCTGATCATGCACCAAAACTCAATGCCAGCTATAGGTGGCATGCAATGCAAATGCAACAAACAACAGCTAATGCAACAAAGGGAGTTTAAATTCTTATTGTTATAATACATGCAGATACTGACAGAGTTCCACCGCTTGACAGAACAAGACATTTGCAAGGCCCAACAGAAGGGTATTGATAAGTATGCAGATGCCATCATCAAATGTGCACGTGTGCAAAAGGGGACGAGAGACCAGATATTTTCTGCAATTGGAAAAGCAAAGAGTGCCAAGGCCAAGAAACGTAAGTTTTTGTGTTTTATCACAGTTTTCTTTTCCTCAATTTTCAGTAAATATCTTCCCAACGTGTATTATAGTTCAACAATGTGAGGAGACAGACATGATTTCTTCTTGACTGATAGCATTGATAGCCCAGTTCTAGAACTTTTCAAAAATACTGAGAAATTGTATGTTATGAATACGTAGAAGTCATTTTCTTATAATATAACCCTTGTCAACAATCATCAAACAGACCCAGGTTTTGAAAAAATGTCATCTCCGTATGATATTGCCTCTCATCTTTTAATCTCTATTTTCCCCGTTGTCATTGTTCTTTGGAGATTACTCTAAATTCATGTAAAGTAAATCAGTTTTCATTCTGTCAATGATGGGCATCTTTCCCTTGATGTTTAATTGAACCAAACACCAGGCACACCCCTCCAACTGGTGTCACTGCTAACATTTCAAAAGACAAAATGAACTTGGTTAATTTCATCATTCTTTTCAAGCTGATCCTTACAATTAAACTTATCAAGCCTATGTGTGATTAAAGGCCTTATTTATAAATCTGATTTCAGATGCTGCAGAAGTTGGTGAAGTTTTGCTGATCTTTCACTTGCTGCATGAAAATGTTGAGTTTGCATTTTGTTCAAAGGCCAAGGTAAGTTGTGATTTAAGGGGTACAACAACAGCTAACAACTTTCCTGATTGTTCAGCTGCATAAAAAATAATAAATTTGTCATGATCTAGATTTACAGAATAAATGAGGGATTTTTGTTTGGAGTGTCTTCTACGTGTCATAAGGGATAGGCGAGTCCAATATTTAAGTAGTGAGCCCGCATCCACTACGATGAAAATATTGAACATCTATCCCATGTGACATGACAGGGGTTCCCATTTACTGTGGAAAACAGGACAAAAAATGTATTGATTTTTTTCAGAAAGGGAAAACTCAGGGAATCTGAAAACTAGCAAAAATATCAGGGAAAACATGGAATTTGAGTGGCAAGGGGAAAATGCATTATTTGGCACATGAGTGTGGACATGTCTTGTGTTTTTTCAACAACTTTTAACCAAGACAAATGGTAAGTATTTCTCAGGGATTATTTCGAAATTTAGTTTCCTAAAATGATGGGAACTCTGCCCTGTGTTTTTCATATTAATACAATCAGTAGTATTCCAATCTAAAAATACAAATATTTTCAGCAAGCAAATACACAAATTACAGTGAAAAATCCCTGTGATAAAAATCACCGTAACTATGACTGGTTTATAATCCAAACACAGGTCATACCGCTTTTGCATACACGAATGACGTGTGCGATATGTGAAAACTTGCTTTGAATCTGTAGTATATAATCTGACACAGTATATGGTACTCCCCGCTGGACAGTCTAAAACTTCAAAAAGGACCTACAGAAAAGGGTATGCGGGATAGTCCTGGGCAAGAATTTTTCATCTTACTCTGAAGCACTGAGTAGTTTTGACATGGAGTCTGTCTATGACAGGCGGGTGGGTCACTTTCTGCAGTTAGCCAAAGAGGTTTTTCTTATAGTTCCAGAACAAATTATTTACTGCGGGTGGGTCACTTTCTGCAGTTTGCCAAAGAGGTTTTTCTTGTAGTTCCAGAACAAATTATTTACTCCCTCGATCCTGCCAGCTTGTAGTCTTCATGGTCGCAACCTGTGTGCTGCTGACAAATTGTCGCAGCTCTTTTCTTTAATACAATGTACCAGGCGCATACCGCGGCATGTAAGCCAGGGGGGGCAGAAGTATATGTCGTCCCGACAGTGGCGTAAATTTTCGTAAAAGGTTGCCCCAATTTTTTTCCCAGTCAGTCACCTCGTGAATTTCACGTAAGTGGTGGGGGGGGGGGGGGGGGGGGGGGTAGGGTCAAAAAAAATTGCACGGTCAAACATTTCGCACAGTCCAAACATTTCGCACGGTCACAAAAAAAATCTTAGAGTCCTAAAAGCAAAACAGTCGACAAATAATGCCCAATCCTCAGTTTTTTCGGCCTAGGCCCTTTTTTTTTTTTCTTATGCGAATTTATATTAGCGTCCCGGTATTTGGAGCCGGGGGGGGGGGGGGGGCAACTTGCCCAACCCCCCCCCTTCCCCCCCGGTCGGTACGCCACTGCAATGTACTTGTTACAAAGGTTTATGTTTGGTTTGTTATTTAAAAATAAATGAATAATAATAGTTGTTTATTTTCTTTCAACTTTTTAATAGGTAGATGAAGATTCCTTCCCGTCACACAATACACATTCAATATAACGGCTCAATGGCTGCCATAGTAGATGAAACCGTCAAGGATTACACCCTGATAGCTGAAGGTGAAGAAGTGTGTTCTACGGCCGACTTCATGAAAGCAGTAGGCATACTCATGGCTACACATTATGTCTTCAACGTCGCATATAAGTTTTCTGCAGAAGATTATCCTGAACTTGTTCAATATACCACACCCACAGAAAGGTATTGCATCTCCTTTACAACATCAACTCTTAGTTGAAATGAAATAACCAATGGGTAAGAATGTTAGTAGTTTCAAGGTTTTGTAGTTACCAGTGTGTAATGAAAATTGGTGATCTCAAATTTGGAGGATCCAGAGAGACACCCACCCTGTACATGTGACTGATTTGTTGCTATACCGTAGTGAAAAGTGGTAAATTGCTCTTTATTTTTCCAGTAAATGTTCACTTTGGCAGACAACAGTCAAATTGAAATGTTAAAAATTCCACAATAATCATTTTATTAATATGATTTGCTACTTGTTTGTTGTTCTTGATTAGAAAAAGTTCTAATGATCAGAACTTCAAAATTTGGAAGAGAAAGAATGAAATTGCAAGATAATGCAATATATGTGCCCAGTTATGAAAATTATTGTTGGATACCTTTCACATGACTAGCGAAGTCAATTGAAAGTTGAACATTTTTCTGTTATGATTTTGAACTTTGGTGCTGGTTAAGAAATGATCTAGTTGTTTCTTTGCCTGGAGCATAACTTTTTGGAACCATTTTTACACTTTGAATATTTATACTTTGAGATGGTATGAGTAATCCCTTTTTCCAGTGCTCAGCCACATGCTTGAGAACATGGGGAGGTCGCAATCTGAAAGTGCCAAAATCAACACTATTTTGTGCTTAAAAATCAATAGATCATCACACTACACTGTAGTGGTCTGTAACACTTCATTGAACAGACAACAAAAATGTTATTTTGAGCACGAAATAGTATTGATTTTGGCACATTCAGATTGTACCCCCCCCCCCCTCGAGCAAGTAGCTGAGCACTGGAGCAAGGGATTGCTTCAAATTTTGTATCATTGTAAAGATGAACACATCAGCTTTACGTGGATATATAAAACTTAATGAACATATCCCGCGATATTTGAACAAATTGTGATTGGAAAAAAAAAATCAACTTTTTTTGGAGCAGTTTATTTTGATATGGTAGACCTTTGCGAGTAATTTTGGAAGTCTTTGAAAATTCAACTTTGCGAAACTCATATTTATGATAGGCCTGTGCATGACTGAGTACAACCCAAGCCATTTTATGTAAATTAGTCAGGCTTGCTCTCTCATCTCAATGGGCTGCAAATTGGCCACTTGAGATTGCTTGACCATCCAATTGTTTATTTACCACCTAGCTACATAGGTCAATGAACTTGATATTGAATATTGTTAGTGACTTATTTTGGACTTTGAGATTATTATAATACATATAAAACTTGCAATTATCTTGCATGTCTTTGGTATTTCAAATTATTATTTCTATTATTCACGTATGGTTTCATTCAACTTGTTTGATTTAATCTTTTGATTTAGTGCCTCTATGATTATGATGACTTCAAGCCAAATTCATCCCAAATTTGAATGCTCTGCAAAGTGCTCATGTCATGTTTTATTATGGATGAAGTTGGAATAACTTTATTGTTTTCACATGAATTTGATAGAGTGGAAACTTTGGAAGGTTTTGAATTGTTTATAAACTGCTCAAACAAAGTTTGGAATTTTTTTTCTCAATCACAATTTGTTCAAATATATCTGGATATGTTCATTTAGTGTAATATATCAGTTAAAAGCTGATGTGTTCATATTTACAATGATATCCAATTTGAAGCAATCCCTTGTTCCAGTGCTTAGCCACATGCTAGAACATGGGGAGGTTGCAACCTGGAAGTGCCAACATCAACACTATTTTGTGCTTACAAATCGATAGATCCTCACACTACACTGTAGTGGTCAATGTAACACTTCAATCTTCATTGAACATACAACAAAGATGTTCTTTTGGGCACGAAATAGTGTTGATTTTGGCGCATTCAGATTGTGACCTCTCCATGTTCTCAGCTGGTCCGTCAGCTTTACATGGATATATAACACTAAATGAGCATATCCCGCGATATTTGAGAATCTTGTGCTTGAGGGAAAAAAATCCAAACCTTAGATCATACAACCTTATGATTTATTTGTTTGGTATATTTTGAGTTCCATGATTGCTAAATGTTTAATATTTGGGTAGCCAATGTGAATCCAAATTAAGTTTATAATCATGTTTTTGTAACAATAATATGTGTTTGGTCACAGTAATTTGTAATGTGGGTCCAAATTCTTTTAATGAAGACATTGGCTGCTTACTTCTCAAATTCATCGTTTATGATATGTCTGTGGTGAGATTTGGTTGATACGCTCAAATAAATCTCACGGCGAGCAGATAATATCATATTGTGTATTTGCCATGTGCGATATTTATTCAATTGTTGATGATGGGTTAAACTTGTATTATACTGTTATTCTGTATTTTTGCTTTGTGTATTAGTATAATATAGTAGAGTCATTATCTTGGATTCCGTGACCATTTTCTTCCTACCTTAGTTTCTTAGTGAATTTGTCAACTAGAAAATGAGCTCCCATGCATTTCTCAAAAGTGGCGGGATCATTCTTTTATAGCGCAAATTCCAAAATGGCCGCCATACTTTTTCGGAATCCTTGTGCTCGGCCGAACAATTTGGTGTGCTTTTTAGCTTAATTAAAGCCATTTGAATTTTTGGGCCCCTGTATGGCGGCCATTTTGGAATTGCGCTATAAAACAACGTTCCCGTAACTTTTGAGAAATGCATGGGAGCTCATTTTCTTTTAAAATGGTTCTAGTTGACAAATTCACGAAGAAACTAAGGTAGGAAGAAAATGGTCACGGAATCCAAGATAATGACTCTACTAATACGTTCTATTTCCAAATTTTAGTCGTTATATTTTGAATCTTTTTGGATTGAATACTACTGATGATTTTTCGACATATTTAATTCCAAATTGATTTAGTGGATATGTTGCCTAATTTTACACACATTTTGTCATTCCAATTTTTATCTTTATGGTTTGGTTTTAGCATATCCACATTACCCAAATTATATTAGAGGTTCTGATTAATATTATTGTATTAAATTAATTATTATCATTATTATAATTGTCATGACTAGTGTTGATTCGCATCCGGTCAAGTTGTCAAAATTGATATCAAAGTTAAAGATAAACCACCTACTTATGGCGGGACTCAAGAAGTCACTTTTTGCATTTTTCGAGTGCTGTAATTTTTGAACTATGAGTTACTTGAATATAAAAGTATACATTTTTGTAAAGAAAATGGGTCAGAGAATCCATTTTTGGCATCAATTTTTAACCAAAAATGCTCTTTTTTTTTTACATTGCCCAAAAAAACCTAACAGTTACTGACATTTTTAGTAAAATATGCCTAAATGGAATGTGAAGACACAAACTTGGGGTAGGTTTTCTCATTATTTAACCTTTTGGGCACTTTTGGTCAACATTTCAATAACAAAAAGTTTAGGTGAAAAAATTAGAAAACCGACCCAAGTTAGAGTGTCTTTACTTTTTCCCAAGAAAAATTGGTCAAAAAATCAACTTTTTTGGTCAAAATCGATGCCAAAAATGGATTCTCTGACCCAAATCCCATCCAAAAATGTATACTTTAATAATTACAGCACTCACAAAATTCCAAAAAACTTTCCTTAGTCCTGCCAATGTAATACTAAAGAGTACCATAACTCATCTTTGGCATTTGAATTTGTGTATGAAAATATTAATGATGGAGTCAATAAATTCACTGACATCAAATCTCATTGTTTTGTAATGTGTGTATCATTTGGAATTATCTGTCCGAGTCATTTGACTCGCTTTAAAGTGTGTCCATTGACTCGCTTGAATTGTTAAACGGATTTGACTCACTTTCAGTATGAAGTGTGTCGATTGACTCACTTGAATTGTTAAACAGATCCGAGTCATTTGACTTACTTTGAGTTTTAAGTGTGTCCATTGACTCAATGGAATTGTTAAACAGATGTGAGTCATTAGACTCACTTTGAGTTTGAAGTGTGTCCATTGACTCACTGGAATTGTTAAACAGATCTGAGTCATTTGACTCGCTTTGACTTTGAAGTGTGTCCATTGACTCACTGGAATTGTTTAACAGATCCGAGTCATTTGACTCACTTTGAGTTGGAAGTGTGTCCATTGACTCACTCGATTGTTGAACGGGTCGCCTCACGGACAAAAATGAATACCCACCTAAGTGAGTAATGTGACCCACGTAGGCAGGTCAATTGACCTATTTAAATAGGTCACTTGAGACATTTGTACTTTCAGTGAGTAATGTGACTTGCACAAGTGGGTCAATCAATTACCAATGACCCACTTTCATACCAATTATACCTACTTACATGGGTCATTTGACTCGCTTAAAGTGTGTAATATGACTCGCATACATTCTGAAGGCGGGTCGCCTCACGGACAAAATGAATACTCACGTAGGCGAGTCGCTCGACTCAGAAAAGTTTTCTGTGAGTCTTATCAAATATCACACGATTGTAGCTTGGAACCTTGGCTACAAATCCAATGTAAATTGATCTGAGTACTGGTTGCGCTTTTTTGGACATGCAGTGAGAATCAAACCTCGATGTGTGACGGAAACGGATGAAAAACAGCAAAATATTGCCGAAGTGCTTTTTAATTGGCCTATTGTAAGAGGCAAAACATACCTACCGGTCAATTATAACCGTTCTAAATGTCAGACATCTTTTTAACAGACTGTAAACAATAAAGATGACTGATTGGTTTGGAAAAAATATGCCCTATGATTAGCCAGATGCACATGATGCAGGTCAGGACAAACATTTCAGTTTACCCCTCCCCTAGAGAACCCTGTAAGAGTCATATTTGACTTACATGAGAACTAAGCGATCTTCAATGTACCGAACTAAACAGAGGGATTTAAGTCGGTCAAAACGATAATTTTCTATCATTGATTACCTGATTGACTATTCTGAAGGTTGCACATAAGTAAAACTCATAAAGTGACTATTATGGTAAAGATTTAACATTCGAGGCATCATTGTGGCTTAAGTTGTAACAACGAAAACTTGACTGATTAGCAGTATTCCGGTATGCCAAAGGCATAGCAATACATTTGAGTTGATAGTACACTATTTGCAAGCCTACAAGAGTTACTATTGTTTACAATCTAATCTATACATGATAATACTGTAATATATGCAGATATCGTTCATTCATTTCCATTTTCAGTATTTAAATCATGCTCTTATATCTAACCATACAATACGAAAAAAAAACACCCGAAAAACATGTGTATATTTTTAAGGTAATTTTCTGTGTCCGTTGTCCAACATCTCTCTCTGGCTTTGACCGCGGGATAACAAAAGTCAAACAGATATCAATTAGCATTTACTACAAATTTGTAGCTATAATTCGGAGCTATAATCATGACAAATGTCATAAGGTTGACATTAATATTAGCGATGTTATGAGGGAGGAGGTAGAACTTATTGAATGACCCTCGTATGATATCGATTGACTGCACAGACAAAAGAAGCTTGTTTATTTTACTCTTTAGTTTCTTTTAATAGGTTCAAGGCAAAAGTGATTTGCAGAATTCATTGAAATATTGAAATTGAACCAAATCGTGATAATAATGATCCGTAATACTGGTTTATGAAAATGCTCACTCCATTCTTAAATGTTTTTCTCAACGCTCATTGGTAGCTATGGAATGAATACTGTCATAAACGCTAGAGGGCATTTTCCTTTCGGTCAGGGGCGTCATAAAATGTGGGGGGCATGGGGACACGTCCCCCTCCCCACGCTTTTCCAAGTGGGGGGGGGGGGGGGGGGGGCATAATAGCAGAATAGCAGATGTCCCCTCCTCCACTTTTTTGAGTAACCCTGAGGCTGAAAAGTGTCTAATTATGATGATGATGATAAGTGATGATGATGATTGATGATGAGTGAAAATAATAGTGAATCAGGATCATGACAATGGAAGATGCTAGATTTCGATGATACCAGGCCCTTGATGGGGATGATCATAATCATGAGATCGCACGTATATAGAAGGCTCTACATAGTCTACTACTAGTTGCATTTTTTACTCAACATTATTTTTGTCAGCTTATTCGAGAAATAAAGTTGGTCAAAAAAGTGATTTTTGTGTGTGTTTTTCTCAATAACAAAATGATATTTGGTCAAAATTGATGTCAAAAATGGATTCTCTGATCCAAATCCTTTCCAAAAATGTATACTTTTATATGGATTTGATTAATAGTTCAAAAATTACAGCACTCGATAAATTCAACAAACCCCATCAAAAACTTCTTTAACTCCCCCTTAAAAACTTGTTTAGATGTTTAGAACCAAAATGTACCTCAATCATAACAAAAATAAATGTAAAGTCTAAATTTTCGCGCGCTACGCGCGCATTTCTTTTGTAAACAATCTTTGTTCACTTTTATTTCATGTATTACCCCTCCCCTAATATAAAAAACCTAGCTACCAGGTGTGTCGCATTTTTCAACAAATGTAATTTGTCTTGTGATAGTCGCCCATTATATAAATCTCATTTGATTATTTTGAACACATCGATGCGCGTTAATCGGTTTATAAACACCCATGAGTCGCCACTCGTGCCCCACCTCACCCACTTTTGACAACTAGATGACGCCCTCACCTGCGGTGTAGTCTGTATTTTGTAGTTGAATGTTGGTTTCTGAAATGTTGGTTTCATGGTTTCTGAACTACTCTACAGATATGTTGATAAACCTACTAACCAATCATCAACATCCACGAATAGCCTAGGACTGGTTAAAATATCACCAAAAATGAATTCTATATATCATCTTCAACTAAATTATCCTTTCGAGTTTTAGTGGTAATAATTGTATTTCGGGGTCCGTTCGCGTTTTCTACAGTCGTGTATCGTAAGCGCCATATTTTTAACTTAGAACCACCAATCACATGGTCGGGCTAGAACATGAATCGGTCTGGTACGGCTCATATGGGCACTCTGAATGCCAGTTGTCAACCCTATGTTAAATCACAGGTACCGTTAAACATAATGTCAGTATAAAACGGTAAAATACTGGCATTCTGAATGCCAGTTGTTAACCGTGATGTAAAATTACAGGAACCGTTAATAATTATATTTCTGTAAAATAACGGTAAAATACTGGCAATCTGAATGCCGGTTGTCGACCGTGATGTAAAATCACAGGAACCGTTAATAATTACATTTCAATGCCAGTTGTCAACCGTGATGGACACGGGGTGGGCAAATAATAGGAATTCTGGGCGATGCAGCAGAGCTACATACATCACCTCCTCTCGGTAGTGAACCAATCACTTGTATTGGGAATTCTGGGCGAAGCAGCGGAGCTACATACATCATTACCGATCTGTTACTTTTATTAACATGTTATTAAACTATATAATATATCTTACATCTCTTATCATTAATGTGGTTGACCTGTAAAATCACCGCAGAAAGTATTATTATCCCGTTATTTTACAGTAAAATGTATAAAAACGCTTATCTATCGTATATTTATATACAAAATACCGTTAAATGAGAAACCACGGTAGTAACCGTTACTTTGACGGTAAATTAAATTACGGTTAACGTAAAATCACAGCAATTCTTACAGTTCCAATGTTAAATGACAGATATTTATTTTGATATGTAAAATCACTGCAGAGAGTATTATTATCCCGTTATTTTACAGTAAAATGTATAAAAACGCTTATCTATCGTATATTTATATGCAAAATACCGTTAAAATTAGAAACCACGGTAGTTACCGTTACTTTGACGGTAAATTAAACTACGGTCGACGTTAAATCACAGCAATTCTTACAGTTCCGATGTTAAATTACAGATATCTTTTGTGCCCTGTAAAATCACTGCAGAGGGTAATATTATTCCGTTATTTTACAGTAAAATGTATTAATACACCAATAAATCGTATTGTTATATATGAAATACCGTTAAAATACGAAACTACGGTAGTTACCGTTACTTTGACGGTAAAATAAATTACGGTCAACGTAAATTTACAAACAATTCTTACAGTGTAGGATGGTAAAGGTGATCCAACGTTTTCCATACAGCCACATAGCTTTATGTGAAATCAGTGGTAACGTAGGACAGCCAATCATATTGTCGGAGTGCTTATGAAACCCTGAGGTCAACATGGATTTGATCTGGACAGGGGCAAGGTTGACGGTACGGTGCTTTAACCTGCAAATAATTTCAAGTTTGTGTCAGAGATATTATATTTTATTATCTTATTTCTTTTAACATCAAGAAATAGAAACCATTTTTGGGGGTTTTTAGAGAATAACTCTGAGAGTCATCCGACTTGGTAGGTGTGAAATGAGTTGTCAAACAAAATATGACCAAAATGGGACATTTTACTAACGCAGGGAATATCTTTCCAATATTTACGTCCATGATAAATAATCATGGTTAAACAATCGAAACAGTAAAAAAACAAATCCTTGACGGAAATTAAATAACTAATTCGTCTGTGACAACTCTTCTCTTCCACGAATGATCGACAAATCATTTCCTGCCTCGTGTGTTTATAGGTTGATGAACTCGCCATAACGCATTGTGCAATCGTAAAATAAGGTAGATGGAACTATGCTAAGCAAATTTCCTTTTCTCGATGTCATACCTTTATTTGATGCATTAGTCGTAATGAAACCTAAATGTCGATCTTGGTACAAATGGAACAGCGATTGACATAAACTTTCGTTGAAATCAGTTTATGAACATTACGAAGTATTGACTTTCAATTGTACAGATTAAAAAGGACATTTAAAATGTCGGTCAAAATCTGATATTGCAGCTATTTACCCAATGTTTCAATGTTAACAAAAAGACTAATTATCTATATAATATCACTGACATATGAATGGAACTACTAGATACGGAAGAGTAATCTATAGTACTCGATGGAATCCAAATTGTACGTTGGACAGTTACTAGGAGTGGGTGTTAAAACCTAATGTATATGATGACAGTTCGTCTTCACATCAATTTGACATTTGTTTGGATAGTAATGGCACAGTTACAAATGACGAGGGACAAGCATGACTAGCGGGTTCTATATAATTTGTGAAATATAGTAACATTAATTAAAAATTCGCCAAGAAGGTAACAGTCGGATGGTTGTGGTAATCTCACAGTGTATATATATTATGATTATAGAGTAAACTTCAGATGTCAGATGACACTTTTCCGATTTAAATGTTTCTTGAGTAAATTAACTGTTACAATAATATAGATTATTATGTATATGTGACTGTATAGTACACTGGGAACTGACACCACTTGTTGCTTATTTGATTTGTTTTGCAATGAAAAGAGTGTAGCTCACATAGGCAATATGTATTGATCATGTAGATAGCGATATAATTACTTGTACGCTTTAGATCATAGTTAAAGAGCTAAACACACTGTGTTGATAGTAAAACATAAGGCTAATTTTACTCTAGTCATCCATGTACTGACAAGCAGGAACATACCCTACCGCTTCATGTCTTCAACAAGTTAATTTAGTAGTGAGTAGGGTATTCTAATCTTAACCGATGCGCAAGAGAGATCACTGTTTATCAATGGTTTGATAGTCCAAATCATAATAGGCCTACCACTCTATAATTGCCATCGGTGTGTTGTTTCAATTCAAGATGTTTCAGTTCAGAGAACCTTATCATGCTTAAAATAACAAAACACATTCAGTCAAAGTGTAAATCTGTACAAGAAAGCATCATTGTTTCTCTCAAATGGAAACTTGTGATATGAATACTAGAACAGTGCTTATAGGATATTATCTGTGTTTCATTTTGTCAGCCAATTGTAAATTTGTACAAGAAAGTGTCATTGCTTCTCTCAAATGGAAAACCTGTGACAGAAATTGCAACATTTATTTTAACCAATGTAGGATATTTGTATTACATGTGGATTTCATTTGCAATGGGTTTTTTTGGGTGACCTACGTTACATGTACTAGAAACTCTACATAAACAATAGCTGCCTATCTCATGCTGTTAATTACACATCCTAGAAACTCTACATAAACAATAGCTGCCGGTTGTAGCATAATCATAACATCTTGGTATTATTGCAAATGTTTTGACTTGTTTTGTATGGGGTAATGATACCAGCCTGTTGGTCATAACATCTTACTGGTCTGGCTAATAATGCAATTATAGTGTTTAGAAACAATGATAGATTAAGACCTCAGGCTGGTACTATTTTGGCTCGCATACAAGTAAAATGTTAGACTCGGACTCTTCGAGTCCTCGTCTAACAACTATTACATGTACTCAAACTTATCGCGTTCCTGATACAATTCTGATTTGGACGTAAAACAAAGCCACACACAACCTATTTGAAATATATTTAGGCGCGGTATAAATAGTATGCCAATAATCCTCGGATAGCTACATGACCGATCTTATATTCTTGTCTTGCCAGGTTACTCCTACGCAGCGCTTCTTAAACCGTTTTCGAGTAAATCTTCAAGTGAGTGGATTTTGTGTATAATAAAGATGAGACACTTTCAAACATGTGTGTCACAACCCACAAGGCTAAAGCTCTTGTGTGTTATTAAGGTTGGGGATGAAGAGCTATTTGCTGGAGATACAAAAGTTCACACAAATCAAACTTTTCAAACTTGGTAAAAGCCGATATACAGGCTGTAACAAAAGAAAATAACAATTGAAACACTTTCCTTGAAATGTGTTTCTAATGATATTTTAGGTTGCATTTAAATATCAGGCTGTATTCATTATTGCATAAAAATGACACACTGAGTGATTCCTGGTGTATGATGACCTGTGTTTTGATAAAATATCTTAAGTCATATGAAGTTGCATTTAAACATCAGACTAGATCCATTATGGCATAACACATGTCACCCTGAGTGATTCCTGGGTGTATGATGACCGGGATTTTTATGCAATATCTCGAACGATATTAAGTTGCATATGACATGTATAAGCCTAAGGCTGTATTCATTATTGCATAAAAATTACACACTGAGTGATTCCTGGAATTCAACTAAATGTCATGGCACTTTTCCCCAATTGGTTAATAACGCTTCTTACCTTTTTGGAACAGTGTACAGCTTTGCCAAACAAGCCCATCCTATTATCGTTTACATAGTCGGCTAGAAGCAATAATTCTTGATCTGAAAAATTGGCTCGTCTTTGAAAATGAAAACAAAAACAAAAACAAAAACAAAAACAAAAACAAAAACAAGCATATATATGACATACAACAATAATGTAAGAATGTAGAATAAAATGTGATGTACTATTCATATTACAAACTAATGGAAAGCAGGGAACCAAAATAGGCAGGGTGCGTTGGAAATCAATATAATTGCACTCTATGTGTGCGCCGTGCATTCTATAGCCAAAGAGTGGTGGACATATGGAATAAACTACTTCCAATTAAATTACTATCCAAACAAAATATATCAAATTGATGTGAAGACGAACTGTCATCATATACCTTAGGTTAACACCCACTCCCAATAACTGTCAAACGTACAATTTGGATTCCATCGTGTACTATAGATTACTCTTCCGTATCTAGTAGTTCCATTCCTATGTCAGTGATATTTTAAAGATAATTCGTCATTTTGTTAACATTGAAACATTGGGTAAATAACTGCAAAATTAGATTTTGACCGACATTTTTAATGTCCTTCTTAGTCTGTACAATTGAAAGTCAATACTTCGCAATGTCCATAAACTGATTTAAACGAAAGTTTATGTCAATCGCTGTTCGACATTTAGGTTTCATTACGACTAGTGCATCGAATAAAGTTATGACATCGAGAAAAGGAAATTTGCTTAGCATAGTTCCATCTACCTTATTTTACGATTGCACAATGCGTTATGGCGAGTTCATCAACCTATAAACACACGAGGCAGGAAATGAATGTCGATCATTCGTGGAAGAGAAGAGTTGTCACAGACGAATAAGTTATTTAATTACCGTCAAGGATTTGTTTTTTTTACTGTTTCGTTTGTTTAACCATGATTATTTATCATGGACGTCAATATCGGAAAGATATTCCCCTGCGTTAGTAAAATGTTCCATTTTGGTCAGTTCTTGTTTGACAACTCATTTCCCACCTACCAAGTCGGATGACTCTGACTCTCAGAGTTATTTTCTAAACCCAACACATGTTGTTTCTATTCCTTCATGTTAAAAGAAATAAAATTAAAGTCAGAGAATATATAATTTCTCTGCCACAAACTTGAAATTATTTTCAGGTTAAAGCACCCGTATCGTCAACCTTGCCCCTGCCCTGATCAAGTCCATGTTGACCTCAGGGTTTCATAGCACTGCGACAATATGATTGGCTGTCCTGCGTTACCACTGATTGCACATAATGTTGGTGCTTTAAGCCTAAGGATACGTGGCTGTATGGGAAACGTTGTATCACCTACACCATCCTATACCCAAGAGCATGAAGAATATGTCTGGCATTTTGCGCGTGGAATCCACAACGCTGACACAATTCTCCGCAAAACTCACTAGGATTTTGTTGAGAATGACATGAGACCTCAGGGTAAATCATTTTTTCTTCTTCGTGGACGTATACCCATGGTAACATAAAGATGAGACAGTCAATTTGACTGTCTCATACTTCCATGATTTCACCGAGGAAGAGAATATAGGGAGCAATTACGTTGGGTTTCCTAAATTCCCTACGAGGTTTTGTGGTTGGTACAATATTCATTAGTTTTTGTATTTCGATATACGAGGGTCGTTCAATAAGTTGCACCTCCTACATCATAACTTTGCTATATATTATATAAGCCAGTCATGTTGGTCATGGTTTCTGTGTAGGTTAAATGCTTGGTTGTGGAGATGTGTGGATGTACCTGTAAAGCATGTAGCCCGGCATGTAGCCAGCTAAGCTGGTGATACGACGCCCCCGAAAGATAACGATTTAGGCAGCTCCTGGTAGAATTCGCACCGAATTTCGAGTTTGTAGTTAACAATACACTAATTCATAAATTAATCAAAAGTAACAATGTTATGCATACTTTCACTTGACAACACCTACAGTTTAAATGGTGAACTCGCACGGTCCGAACAATGAACATACCTGGAAGGCAACACCATCATCTACAGTAGTATTATTGAGAAGTGTGGCAGGGATAAGGAGGATTGCTTGCCCATTAAAAAGTGTGGGGGCTTTGATGGCACTCTTATGTACTTTATGTCCACCACTCTTTGGCTATAGAATGCACGGCGCACACATGGAGTGCAATTAAATATATTTTTAACGCACCCTGCCTATTTTGGTTCCCTGCTTTCCATTAGTTTGTAATATGAATAGTACATCACATTTCTTTCTACATTCTTACGTTATTGTTGTATGTCATATGTACAGCTTGTTTTGGATTTTTTATTTTCAGAGACGAGCCAATTTTTCAGATCAAGAATTATTGCTTCTAGCCGACTATGTAAAAGATAATAGGATGGGCATGTTTGGCAAAGCTGGACACTGTTCCAAAAAGGTAAGAAGCGTTAATAACCAATTGGGGAAAAGTGCCATGACATTTAGTTGAATTCCATAATCACTCAGTGTGTAATTTGTATGCAATAATGAACACAGCCTTACGCTTATACATGTCATATGCAACTAAAATATCGTTCGAGATATTGTATACAAATACCGGTCATCATACACCCAGGAATCCCTCAGGGTGACATTTGTTATGCCATAATGAATCTAGTCTAATTGTTTAAATGCAACTTTCATATGACTTAAGATATTTTATCAAAACACCGGTCATCAAACACCAGGAATCACTCAGTGTGTCATTTTTATGCAATAATGAATACAGCCTGATATTTAAATATAATTAGAAACACATTTCAAGGAAAGTGTTTCAATTGTTATTTTCTTTTGTTACAGCCTGTATATCGGCTTTTACCAAGTTTGAAAGGTTTGATTTGTGTGAACTGTTGTATCTCCAGCAAATAGCTCTTCATTCCCAACCGTAATAACACACAAGAGCTTTAGCCTTGTGAGTTGTGGCACACATGTTTGAAAGTGCCTCATCTTTATTATACACAAAATCCACTCACTTGAAAATTTACTCGAAAACGGTAAGCGATGCGTAGGAGTAACCTGGCAAGACAAGAATATAAGATCGATCATGTAGCTGTCCGAGGATTATTGGCATACTATTTATACCGTGCCTAAATATATTTCAAATAGGTTTTGACTTTGTATGACCAAATCAGAATTGTATCCGGAACGCGATAAGATTGAGTTCATGTAATTATATCGTTATCAACATGATTAATAACATATTGCCAATGTGAGCTACACTCTTTTCATTCCAAAACAAATCAAATAAGCAACAAGTGGTGTCAGTTCCCAGTGTACCATACAGTCACATATGCAGAATAATCTATATTATTGTAACAGTTAATTTACTCAAGAAACATTTAAATCGGAAAAGTGTCATCTGACATCTGAAGTTTGCTCTATAATCATAATATATTGTATATAACCCGCTAGTCATGCTAGTCCCTCGTCATTTGTAACTGTGCCATTACTATTCAAGCAAAAAAATACGTTAAATTTATGTGAAGACGAACTGTCATCATATACCTTAGGTTTTAACACCCACTCCCAATAACTGTCAAACTTACAATTTGGATTCCATCGTGTACTGTAGATTACTCTTTCGTATCTAGTAGTTCCATTCCATATGTCAGTGATATTTTATACATGATTCGTCATTTTGTTAACATTGAAACATTGAGTAAATAGCTGCAAAATTAGATTTTGACCGACATTTTAAATGTCCTTCTTAGTCTGTACAATTGAAAGTCAATACTTCGCAATGTCCATAAACTGATTTAAACGAAAGTTTATGTCAATCGTTGTTCCATTTGTACCAATATCGACATTTAGGTTTCATTACGACTAGTGCATCGAATAAAGTTATGACATCGAGAAAAGGAAATTTGCTTAGCATAGTTCCATCTACCTTATTTTACGATTGCACAATGCGTAATGGCGAGTTCATCAACCTATAAACACACGAGGCAGGAAATTAATGTCGAACATTCGTGGAAGAGAAGAGTTGTCACAGAATTAATTATTTAATTTCCGTCAAGGATTTGTTTTTTACTGTTTCGTTTGTTTAACCATGATTATTTATCATGGACGTCAATATCAGAAAGATATCCCCCTGCGTTGGCAAAATGTCCCATTTTTGGTCAGTTTTTGTTTGACAACTCATTCCCACCTACCAAGTCGGATGACTCTCAGATTTATTTTCTTAAACCCAACAAATGTTGTTTCTATTCCTTGATGTTAAAAGAAATAAAATTAAAGTCAGAGAAAATATAATATCTCTGACACAAACTTGAAATTATTTGCAGGTTAAAGCACCGTACCGTCAACCTTGCCTCTGTCCGGATCAAGTCCATGTTGACCTCAGGGTTTCATAAGCACTCTGACAATATGATTGGCTGTCCTGCGTTACCACTGATTGCACATAATGTTGGTGCTTTAAGCTTAAGGCTACGTGGCTGTATGAAAAACGTTGGATCACCTATATCATCCTATATCCATGAGCTTGAAGACTATTTCTGGCATTTTGCGCGTGGAATCCACAACGCTGACACAATTCTCCGCAAAATTCAGTAGGATTTTGTTTAGAATGACATGAGACCTTAGGGTAAATCATTTTTTGCTTCGTGGACGTAGTAACCATAGTAACATAAAGATGAGACAGTCAATTTCACTGTCTCATACTTCCATGATTTCACCGAGGAAGAGATGATAGGGAGCAATTACGTTAGGTTTCCTAAATTCCTTACGAGGTTTTTTAGTTCGTACAACATTCATTAATTTTTGTACTTTGATATACGAGGGTCGTTCAGTAAGTTGTACCTCCTACATCATAACTTTGCTATTATATAAGCCAGTCATGGTGGTCATGGTTCCAGTGTAGGTTAAATGCTTGGTTGCGGAGATGGTGTGGATGTACCTGTAAAGGATGAAGCCCGGCATGTAGCCAGCTAAGCTGGTGATACGGCTCGCCCCGAAAGGTAACGATGTAGGCAGCTCCTGTAGAATTCGTTACCGAATTTCGAGTTTGTTGTTAACAGTAGTGGCACTAGGGGGGGGGGGGGGGGGGGGGGGAGTTCCCCATATGAGCCGTACCCGACCGATTCATGTTCTAGCCCGACAATGGGATTGGTGGTTCTAAGTTATATACAAATATGGCGCTTACGCTATACGACTGTAGAAAACGCGAACGGACGCCGAAATACAATAACCAACAAAACTCGAAAGGATCATTTAGTTGAAGATGATATGGAGAATTCATTTTTGGTGATATTTTTACCAGTCCTAGGCTGTTATATTTCTTGGATTTTGATGATTGATCAGTAGGTTTGTCTGTTCAGTAGTTCAGAAACCACAAAACCAACATTCAACTACAAAATACAGACTACACCGCAGGTAAGAGTGTCATCCCGTTGTCAAAAGTGGGGGTGGTGGGACACGAGTGGCGGCTCATGGGTGTTTGTAAACCGACGCCGCTGCATCGATGTGTTCATAATAATCAAATGAGATGTGTATAATGGGCGACTATCACAAGACAAATAACATTTGTTGAAAAATGCGTCACACCAGATAGCTAGGTTTTTTATATTGGGGGAGGGGTAATACATGAAATAAAAGTGAACGAAGATTGTTTAAAAAGAAACGCAAGGAAAATTTTGACTTTACATTTAAATTTTGCTACGATTGAGGTATATTTCGGTTCTAAACAAGCTTTTAAGGGGGACTCAAGGACGTTTTTGATGGGATATGTTGAATTTATCGAGTGCTGTAATTTTTGAACTATTAATCAAATGCATATAAAATTATACATTTTTGGAAAGGATTTGGACCAGATAATCTATTTTTGACATCAATTTTGACTCCAAATGTTTTTTTTGTTGTTGAGAAAATCACTTTTTTGACCAACTTTATTTCTCGAATAAGCTGAAAAAATAATGTTTAGAAAAAAATTACAACTAGTAGTAGACCTGTCACCTGAGGGCATTCTATATACGTGCGATCTCATGATTTTTATCATCCCCATCCAGGGCCTGGCATCATCGAAATCTAGCATCTTCCATAATCATGATCCTAATTCACTAATATCTTCACTCGTCATCAATCATCATCATAATTAGACACTTTTCAGCCTCAAGGTTATTCCAAAAAGTGGAGGGGACATCTGTTATTCTGCTATTATGCCCCCCACCTCCACTTTAAAAAGTGTGAGGGGGGAAGGGGGGGGGGGGGAGGACGTGTCCCCATGCCTATGCACATATATGACGCCCGGCCTAACCGCAGGGAAAATGCCCTCTAGCGTTGGTGACAGTGTTCATTCCATAGCTACCAATGAGCGTTGGGGAAAACAACTTAGAATGGAGTGAGCATTTCATATAAACCAGTATTACGGATCTTTATTATCACGATTTGGTTCAATTTGAATATTTCAATGAATTCTGCAAACCACTATTACCTTGAACTTATTAAATGAACAAAAAAGTAAAATATACAAACAACTTTTGTCTGTGCAGTCAATCGATATCATAATTGACATATTAAATATTGTATTTTTAACCGTAATAACACAAAGTATAGTATTGTGAGTTGAGACACACATTTTCGAAAGTGTTAAAAAAAATCTACTCACTTGTATGACTAATAGAGTTACTCTAATATTGACAAAAAGAAAGCGTTGAAGTAGGGTTGCGTAGGAGGTAAAGCTCGTTAGCATGTGAGAATCACAAGTAAAGTGGAGAATTAAATTATGGATCATGTAGCTGTCTGACGAGTATTGACTATCTCCGTGCCTTCAATAATCAAAGAGGTTATATGACTTCGTTTACGACATCATCAGCATTTTAACAATGCGAGCTTCCTTAAAACAGTGTTACGATATATCGCCAATGATAAATATCGCCAATATGGGCGATCAAAATAAAGTACCAATGTCATGCAATGTCATCTTTCTCGGGTATACTCTTTCTGATTCTTAAATATAAAGAAGTGGTTAATACAGGGTGTCCCAAAAGCTACGAAACATTTTCAAAACTTTATATCACCCCGGTTAAATAATTCGCAGTATAAACATATATAAAAATAATTCATATTTGGATAGAGAGGTACAAACGTACAATAACAGCTATCTGTTTTGCCATAATATTGAACAAAGTTTCCCGAACTGTAAAACTTTACTTTCATATAAAAGCATAGTATTTTGAGCTAGGGAAGAAAAAAGGGGTTCTCTACAATGATTCTTTTTAATTTCAGATTGATATAATCCTTATTATGAACATTATTAATGTTGTGAACAACATTTAATAAGTGAAAACCTTTTTTGAACAAAATCCACATGAATGGAATGTGAATAATACGCTGTATGTAATTACAGTGACTTACACAGGGGGCACTCAGTAAATTGAACGGTTTTATTGTATTGCGAGTTATGTGGCCAAACCTTTCAGCGTGTTTTTTAAAATCTATTTTTAAAGAGAAACAAATCTTTAAAATGGTTTCGGGACACCATGTACTTCATGTTAAAAGTTATCGGCTCTCCCGTTTTTAAACCCATTCTTTTAGGTCACGCTACTAACACATTGAAAATATTGAATTAAAATAAATTGAAGTGGATGACTATTGGGAGTGATCATTGACATTTTGGTATTATGATTTAAATTGTTCAATAGTTTCATATCAGGTTGACAATGTCACGAGAGATGTCACAAACAAGTACACATATTGAACGGTTATTTAATTTTCGTTCAGAAGTAATGTTGATGTTTTACGGTGCGTTTGACCATTACGACCATAGGCGTCAATACGTGGAAGACATTCCCACAGGCAAGCTTTAGTAAAACGTCCCATTTTATTGATAGTTCCTGCGTTTAAAGATCATGATCTATTATCGAATGTGTAGTGTAAAATAAAACCATCTAATCTTGTGCTCTATGACATGACGAGCATCAGTCATGCTGTATTAAACGACAGGTTAAAGCACACGCAGTCCAGACGACAGGTATGGTAAAGGCACACGCAATCCAGACGACAGGTAAAGGCACACGTAGTCCAGACGACAGGTAAAGGCACACGTAATCCAGACGACAGGTAAAGGCACACGCGATCCAGGCGACAGGTAAAGGCACACGCAGTCCAGACGACAGGTATGGTAAAGGCACACGCAATCCAGACGACAGGTAAAGGCACACGTAGTCCAGACGACAGGTAAAGGCACACGTAATCCAGACGACAGGTAAAGGCACACGCGATCCAGGCGACAGGTAAAGGCACACACGCAGTCCAGACGACAGGTAAAGGCACACGTAATCCAGACGACAGGTAAAGGCACACGCGATCCAGGCGACAGGTAAAGGCACACGCAATCCAGACGACAGTTAAAGGCACACACAGTCCAGACGTCAGATAAAGGCACATGCAATCCAGACGACAGGTAAAGGCACACGCAGTCCAGACGACAGGTAAAGGCACACGCAGTCCAAACAACAGGTAAAAGCACACGCAGTCCAGACGACAGGTAAAGGCACACGCAGTCCAGACAACAGGTAAAAGCACACGCAGTCCAGACGACAGGTAAAGGCACACGCAGTCCACACGACAGGTAAAGGCACACGCAATCCAGACGACAGGTAAAAGCACACGCAGTCCAGACGACAGGTAAAGGCACACGCAGTCCAGACGACAGGTAAAGGCACACGCAGTCTTGACTATAGGTAAAGGCAAACGCAGTCCAGACGACAGGTAAGAGCACACGCAGTCCAGACGACAGGTAAAGGCACACGCAGTCCAGGCGACAGGTAAAGGCACACGCAGTCCAGACGACAGGTAACGGCAAACGGCACACGCAGTCCAGACGACAGGTAAAGGCACACGCAGTCCAGCCGACAGGTAAAGGCACACGCAATCGAGACGACAGGTAACGGCAAACGGCACACGCAGTCCAGACGACAGGTAAAGGCACACGCAGTCCAGACGACAGGTAAAGGCACACGCAATCCAGACGACAGGTAAAGGCACACGCAGTCCAGGCGACAGGTAAAGGCACACGCAGTCCAGACGACAGGTAAAGGCACACGCAGTCCAGACGACAGGTAAAGGCACACGCAGTCCAGGCGACAGGTAAAGGCACACGCAGTCCAGACGACAGGTAACGGCACACGCAGTCTTGACTATAGGTAAAGGCAAACTCAGTCCAGACGACAGGTAAAAGCACACGCAGTCCAGACAACAGGTAAAAGCACACGCAGTCCAGACGACAGGTAAAGGCACACGCAGTCCACACGACAGGTAAAGGCACACGCAATCCAGACGACAGGTAAAAGCACACGCAGTCCAGACGACAGATACAGGCACACGCAGTCCAGACGACAGGTAAAGGCACACGCAGTCCAGGCGACAGGTAAAGGCACACGCAGTCCAGACGACAGGTAACGGCACACGCAGTCTTGACTATAGGTAAAGGCACACGCAGTCCAGACGACAGGTAACGGCACACGCAGTCTTGACTATAGGTAAAGGCAAACGCAGTCCAGACGACAGGTAAAGGCACACGCAGTCCAGGCGACAGGTAAAGGCACACGCAGTCCAGACGACAGGTAACGGCAAACGGCACACGCAGTCCAGACGACAGGTAAAGGCACACGCAGTCCAGCCGACAGGTAAAGGCACACGCAATCGAGACGACAGGTAACGGCAAACGGCACACGCAGTCCAGACGACAGGTAAAGGCACACGCAGTCCAGACGACAGGTAAAGGCACACGCAGTCCAGACGACAGGTAAAGGCACACGCAATCCAGACGACAGGTAAAGGCACACGCAGTCCAGGCGACAGGTAAAGGCACACGCAGTCCAGACGACAGGTAAAGGCACACGCAGTCCAGACGACAGGTAAAGGCACACGCAGTCCAGGCGACAGGTAAAGGCACACGCAGTCCAGACGACAGGTAACGGCACACGCAGTCTTGACTATAGGTAAAGGCAAACGCAGTCCAGACGACAGGTAAAAGCACACGCAGTCCAGACGACAGGTAAAGGCACACGCAGTCCAGGCGACAGGTAAAGGCACACGCAGTCCAGACGACAGTTAACGGCAAACGGCACACGCAGTCCAGACGACAGGTAAAGGCACATGCAGTCCAGACGACAGGTAAAGGCACACGCAATCCAGACGACAGGTAAAGGCACACGCAGTCCAGACGACAGGTAAAGGCACACGTAGTCCAGACGACAGGTAAAGGCACACGCAGTCCAGGCGACAGGTAAAGGCACACGCAGTCCAGACGACAGGTAAAGGCATACGCAGTCCAGACGACAGGTAAAGGCACACGCAGTCTTGACTATAGGTAAAGGCAAACGCAGTCCAGACGACAGGTAAATGCACACGCAGCCCAGGCGACAGGTAAAGGCACACGCAGTTCAGACGACAGGTAACGGCAAACGGCACGCGGCACACGCAGTCCAGACGACAGGTAAAGGCACACGCAATCCAGACGACAGGTAAAGGCTCACGCAGTCCAGCCGACAGGTAAAGGCACACGCAATCCAGACGACAGGTAAAGGCACACGCAGTCTTGACTATAGGTAGAGGCAAACGCAGTCCAAGCCAAAGTTTTCAACTCGTATTGGTAATCGGGGATACCCATTGGAAAGTTCTGATCACATTCCTACAATCCTGGTAAAAAGTCTTGGAACGCTTACTCGTGCAATGTTGAGAAATGTTAATGTTTTCAGCAGTTGTTCAAGGTGTCCCAACATTGATCGACGGGGTGTGGGGGAGGGGACAATTGTTGTCTAAGAAGATGTCCTATTCAGTTCTTAAAAAAATAAGCATCATTTAAAGATCAGAAGAAAACAATTCTGCACATATTGCCCAAAACGTGTAAAGCGTTCCAAAGACTTTTCCCCCAAGATTGTAGGTACAATAGAACTAATTTAAGTTAAGTAATCCCAAAACCATTGGAGTTGAAAAATCAACTCCGGTCTATGTGTCTCGTCTTGACATTCTTCCAAGTTAAACAAATATTCATGAACAAGACCGGGTTTTTCAAATTAGTCATGTGTGTAGCACGACACTTTACATTATTCACCTTGTGTTTAAGGGGAAATGGTAGAAAAGAGATACTTATAACCAATATAATTAAACACTGTAAGCATACATAGGGGGAATACAGTATACATGGTTTCCCAGAATGATCTATACTGAGGTAATACGATTTTTGTCGGTATGAACTTTATTGATATTGTCCAAACCGTTTTCATATTAATCTTGCGCAAACGCCCAGCTTTCTTAGGTATTTTGAAAATCGGATATTTCTGATGGAAAATACAGACTTTTTTTGTAACGATAGTAGATTTCAAGTTTTTGTCGATATGATCCATTATGAAAAGTCACTAACCCTTTTAAACATTAAGTTATTTCTGAAATTTTATTCGCATTATTATTGCACCCTCTTCTTATTTTAATTAGCTTTTTGATAACAATCGATCGTTATGTGCATAGAATCAAAGCTTCGAATGAATAGGGCAGGATCTGTTTAGCTTGAGTGGTTTTAACCTTCCTTTCTTTGGCGGGAGTTTTGAATTGAACTTATGAAGTGTGGGGTTAAATGTTTGAAATTCTGGTTGTGCTAGAAAAAATAGCTGTAAAGATGAATTATGTGAGCCAAAATATGAAATACGTTTTCATCGATTTTCGATTATGTCTTGCCACAGCGGAACAAAAAGAGATATCTCAATGAAATTAACGGACTAAGAAGGAATCATTTCCACCATCATATCGAAAGTGTTTATATTTGGAACACTATTTGTTTTATATTTTGTATATATTTTTGAAAGCCCGTGTAAATCATTCTGGGACAGCTTGTTCAGTGAGTATACATTTTTTGGATCAGTGTATACAATGAACCTTCATAAGGAGGGCTTACATCAGAATACCGATGTCTTGTGAAAGTATTCTTACGATACAAGTGGTCTTGTTATATTGAAATTCCGGGGCCGCCATTGTCTTGTTAGGTCTAACCGAGCTGCAGCGCCACCTACGGCAATCATGTACGCGTGGTGAGGTTTATCCAAACAACTGTTTAAAGAATCCAAACAAATGATTGGTTGTCCTACGTCTTGGAGACACATAATTAGGTGTATAGACTACGTGACTGTATTGAATACGATGGATCATCTAGTAAATACCCATGAGTGTGCCTGACATTTTCCGCATGGAAACCCGAACGCTTGTAAAACTCAAAAGGAATTTGGTTGAAGGCCTTGGGGGCAATTCATTTCTTTGCATCTTCGTCAATCGTAACATAAAAATGAGCCAAGCAACTTAATCGAGGACGTATGTCAGAGGTTGCTTCAATCCCAGCATGCAGTAGAAAAGCACTGTGCACTGAGATAATTCAACACCTGATTTGCATTGAAATGTACCGATATATCATGGTCCATTAGAGGAACTAATAATTGAGACTTTTCATATATGTATCAATATATGAATTGGGATTCTATTTCTCAATACGTCAATGATACCAAACCAGTTGAAAAGTCTGAATGATTAGTTATGTACTAATCATTCAAACTCAAAAAAAGAGGGCCGTGTTCGACGTCATTGCTCTCATTGATAACTCAGTATTTGGCTCTAATCTGTTTATAATTTAAAATATAATTTAGTTTGGGCTTTAAATTGCCGTTTATTTGATTGTGTTTACGCCTTTCAATTAAGAAATATGTTAGATCAACAACAAGAACTCAAAATCGTGTTTAAGCCACTCAAAAGAAGATGCTTCATAGGGAATGTGTCATTTTTATCTTTAAACATTTCGTATTTGGATTCAGCGTTTGTGAGTGTTTCAAGAAAACTTAATTTTAAAGCTTTCATGTGCAGTTTGTGTTGTCGATTTTGCTTGAGTCTATCCAGAGATATGCTTGTTTGATCATGAGCAAACAATATCAACATTGCGCCATTTTTTTGAAAGAAATCATTCTTGCGTAAAATTGCTGTCATCTCTAACGCTTTGAAGCATTTCTTCTTTAAAAACAGCACGCATTTGACATTCTGTGATCAACTTCAATCAAGCAACATTACGTGTGACGCTCTGTGGCACATTGTTGATATTACTTTAAATATGCTAAAACGTCTGTACGACGACAGGGAAAGGCAGACACTGTCCAGACGACGGAGGACACGGATTGCCATTTTTTCAATTCGTATTGGGAATCGCGGATACCCATACCCATGCATGTTGTTTGGAGGGAAATGAGACAAATCGATGCTATCGATGTGCTGATGTTGATGTGTGGATAATGACACGACTCCGTAGGGGGAATGCTATTGTGAGCATATCAACATTTACAGAGTTGCTTTGAGTTACCTAATTTCGAGGATTTATTTTTGTATTGAACTAATTTATAAATTAATCAAAAGTAACAATGTTATGAATACTTACACTTGACAACACCTACAGTTTAAATGGTGAACTCGCACGGTCCGAACAATAAACATACCTTGAAGGCAACACCATCATCTACAGTAGTATTATTGAGAAGTGTGGCAGGGTTAAGGAGGATTGCTTGCCCATTAAAAAACCAAGTGACGAGTGTGGGGCTTTGTTGGCACTCTTAGGAAGTTTATGCCCACCACTTTTTGGCTATAGAATGCACGGCGCACACATAGAGTGCAATTAAATATTTTTTCAACGCACCCTGCCTATTTTGGTTCCCTGCTTTCCATTAGTTTGTAATATGAATAGTACATCACATTTCATTCTACATTCTTACGTTATTGTTGCATGTCATATGTGTGCTTGTTTTTTATTTTGTTTTATTTTCAGAGACGAGCCAATTTTTCAGATCAAGAATTATTGCTTCTAGCCGACTATGTAAACGATAATAGGATGGGCATGTTTGGCAAAGCTGGACACTGTTCCAAAGGTAAGAAGCGTTAATAACCAATTGGGGAAATGTGCCATGACATTTAGTTGAATTCCATAATCATTCAGTGTGTAATTTGTATGCAATAATGAACACAGCCTTAGGCTTATACATGTCATATGCAACTAAAATATCGTTCGAGATATTGTATACAAATACCGGTCATCATACACCCAGGAATCACTCAGGGTGACATTTGTTATGCCATAATGGATCTAGTCTGATGTTTAAATGCAACTTCATATGACTTAAGATATTTTATCAAAACACAGGTCATCATACACCAGGAATCACTCAGTGTGTCATTTTTATACAAATATGGACTGCTCATGAGGGAAATGGGGTGAAATATTGCCCCGAGGTGATCTGGAGACCGTAAGCCTACTATTTTCCCGAAGCCGGAGGCTGAGGGAAAATAGTAGGCTTACGGTCTCCAGATCACCGAGGGACAATATTTCACCCCATTTCACGAATAAAGAGCAGTTCATATTTGTTTTATATAACGCATGAAAATATTCACACTTGAACACATCTTTCTTAGTGAATATGCTACTCGATTCTCGACAAAATCAAAAATAAGCTTACTTTTTAAAGTTAGTTTACTCCGAGCAAGTCGCCGAGGAATAATTACTCTGATGCTGAACTCATCTCATCGATAGAGGTCTAGACCTCGTTGCAGAATGCCCTCAACCTCAGGTGAATTGACAACAAATATTTATGATTCATGACTAAGATTCAATGAAATGTTAAATTCAGACGATAAAGGATCTGTGCCAAATAATAATAATGCAATGCAGACGACTTGTTTACTTGTTTTGAAGCGATTCCTCTTTTGCTGTGCACTGAGCGGAGTCCGTACACGCAGATGGTGGTGGAATCGATTTATTGTTTATACCGAGTAGGGCCTTCTAGCGGGCCTTCTAGATTTGTAGAAATTAGAGAAAACTTTATGTAGAATGACGATCACATTCAGGTTTTATACAGGGTCTCTCAAGACGCTCCATGCCGGGATCGCACGAGCCTACGAGGGAGGGCATTTTTGGTATATTCAAAAAGTACTATTGACCGCCCGGTCAATAGTACTTTTTGAAAGACACAAAATGACCGGGAATGACGTCAAGCATGAAATAGGCCAAAATATTTTGTGTTGTGTAATGTATTATCCACGAATCAGATGTCTAGAATATTTTCATGGGTTATATAATATGCAATAATGAATACAGCCTGATATTTAAATATCATTAAAAACACATTTCAAGGAAAGTGTTTCAATTGTTATTTTCTTTTGTTACAGCCTGTATATCGGCTTTTACCAAGTTTGAAAGGTTTGATTTGTGTGAACTGTTGTATCTCCAGCAAATAGCTCTTCATCCCCAACCTTAATAACACACAAGAGCTTTAGCCTTGTGAGTTGTGACACACATGTTTGAAAGTGCCTCATCTTTATTATACACAAAATCCACTCACTTGAAGATTTACTCGAAAACGGTTTAAGAAGCGCTGCGTAGGAGTAAGACAAGAATATAAAATCGATCATGTAGCTGTCCGAGGATTATTGGCATACTATTTATACCGTGCCTAAATATATTTAAAATAGGTTTTGACTTTGTATGTCCAAATCAGAATTGTATCCGGAACGCGATAAGTTTGAGTACATGTAATTATATCGTTATCAACATGATCAATACATATTGCCAAAGTGAGCTACACTCTTTTCATTGCAAAATAAATCAAATAAGCAACAAGTGGAGTCAGTTCCCAGTGTACCATACAGTGACATATGCAGAATAAACTTTATTATTGTAACAGTTAATTTGCTCAAGAAACATTTAAATCAGAAAGGTGTCATCTGTCATCTGAAGTTTTCTCTATAATCATAATATATATATATATATTTATTATATTTGTAACTGTGCCATTACTATACAAACAAAATATGTCAAATTGATGTGAAGACGAACTGTCATCATAATATACCTTAGGTTAACACCCTCTCCCAATAACTGTCCAACGTACAATTTGGATTCTATCGTGTACTACATGTATAGATTACTCTCCTGTATCTATAATCTAGTAGTTCTATTCCATACGTCAGTGATATTTTATGGTTAATTCGTCATTTTGTTAACATTGAAACATTGGGTAAATAGCTGCAATATTAGATTTTGACCGACATTCTAAATGTCCTTCTTAATCTGTACAATTGAAAGTCAATACTTCGTAATGTCCATAAACTGATTTAAAAGAAAGTTCATGTCAATCGCTGTTCCATTTGTACGACATCTAGGTTTTATTACGACTAGTGCACCGAATAAAGTTATGACATCGAGAAAAGGAAATTTGCTTAGCATAGTTCCATCTGCCTTATCTTGTGATTGCACAATGCGTAATGGCGAGTTCATCAACCTATAAACACACGAGGCAGGAAATGAATGGCGAACATTCGTGGAAGAGAAGAGTTGTCACAGACGAATTAGTTATTTAATTTCCGTCAAGGATTTGTTTTTTTACTGTTTCGTTTGTTTAACCATGATTATTTATCATGGACGTCAATATCCGAAAGATATTCCCCTGCGTTAGTAAAATGTCCAATTTTGGTCAATTCTTTACAACTCATTTCCAACCTACCAAGTCGGATGACTCTGACTCTAAGAGTTATTTTCTAAAACCCAACAAATGTTGTTTCTATTCCTTCATGTTAAAAGAAATAAAATTTAAGTCAGAGAATATATAATTTCTCTGACACAAACTTGAAATTATTTGCAGGTTAAAGCACCGTACCGTCAACCTTGCCCCTGCCCTGATCAAGTCCATGTTGACCTCAGGGTTTCATAGCACCGCGACAATATGACTGGCTGTCCTGATCCTGCGTTACCACTGATTGCACATAATGTTGGTACTTTAAGCCTAAGGCTACGTGGCTGTATGGAAAACGTTGGATCACCTACATCATCCTATACCCAAGACATGCAAAAGCATGAAGACTATGTCTGGCATTTTGCGCGTGGAATCACAACGCTGACACAATTCTCCGCAAAACTCAGTAGGATTTTGTTAAGAATGACATAAGACCTTAGGGTAAATCATTTTTTTCTTCGTGGACGTAACCATGGTAACATAAAGATGAGACAGTCAATTTCTCTGTCTCTTACATCCATGATATCAACGAGGAAGAGAAGATAGGGAGCAATTGGGTTTCATGAATTCCTTACGAGGTTTTGTGGTTCGTACAACATCATTCATTTTTGTATTTCGATATACGAGGGTCGTTCAATAGGTTGTACGGTTGTACCTCCTACATCATAACTTTGCTATATTAGCCAGTCATGGTGGTTATGGTTCCAGTGTAGGTTAAATGCTTGGTTTCGGAGATGGTGGGGGTGTACCTGTAACGTATGTAGCCCGGCATGTAGTAAACGATTTAGGCAGCTCCTGTTGAATTCGTTACCGAATTTCGAGTTTGTTGTTAACAGTAGTGGCACTAGGGGGGGCACTCAACTTGTTTTGGTTAGGGGTGTGCCGCCCAGGGTCTCAAAAAGAGGGCTACAGAACTGAACTGATTGGATTTTATGACGAAATATAGGGTTTTAGGAACTGATGTTTTATAAAACGTAGGTCTTGAGAACTGGCGTATAGTTCAATTTTGATTAGCAAGAACGCAAATTTTCGTTTTTTTTGGTTTTAGAACGCACTTTTTTTGAAGAATTGGGCTTTGGAACGCAACATCCCGCGATTTGTTGAATTTTCAAAAGAGGGGTCATAAGAGCTAGCAGCAGAGGGTGAAAAATGGGGTCTTCAGCGCGGCACATACCTATACCCTTTTCCAATGTCAGTGCCCCCCCCCCCGGATTGCAAGGGAAAGGGAGAGAGCCCCTATGAGCCGTACCCGACCGATTCATGTTCTAGCCCGACCATGTGATTGTTGGTTCTAAGTTACAAATATGGCGCTTACGATACACGACTGTAGAAAACGCGAACGGATCCTGAAATACAATTACCAGCAAAACTCGAAAGGATAATAGTTGAAGATAATCATTTTATGGAGAATTCATTTTTAAGTGATATTTTAACCAGTCCTAGGCGGTTATAATTCGTGGATTTTAAAGGTTGGTCAGTAGGTTTGTCATCATATCTGTTCAGTAGTTCAGACACCACGAAACCAACATTCAACTACAAAATACAACTACACCGCAGGTAAGGGCGTCATCCCGTTGTCAAAAGTGTGGGGGGGGGGGGGGGGGGGTGGGGTGGGGGGGGGGGGGAGGGTGGGGTGGGGGCACGAGTGGCGGCTCAGGGGTGTTTGTAAACCGATTAACAATCGCGCGCCGCCGCATCGATGTGTTCAAAATAATCAAATGAGATGTGTTTAATGGGCGACTATCACAAGACAAATTACATTTGTTGAAAAATCCGACACACCAGGTAGCTAAGTCTTTCATATTGGAGGAGGCGTAATACATGAAATAAAAGTGAACAAAGATTATTTACAAAATAAATGCGCGCGTAGCGCGCGATAATTTTTACTTTAAATTTATTTTTGCTATGATAGAGGTACATTTTGGTTCTAAACAAGCTTTTAAGGGGAGGAAGCTTTTGATGGAATTTGTTGAATTTATCGAGTGCTGTAAATTTTGAACTAATCAAATGCATATAAAAGTATACATTTTTGGAAAGGATTTGGATCAGAGAATCCATTTTTGACATCAATTATGACCAAATTTTGTTGTTGTTGTTGTTCAGAAAATTACAAAAAATCACTTTTTTACCAACTTTATTTCTCGTATAAGCCAAATAAGCTGACAAAAATAATGTTAGGTAAAAAATGCAATTAGTAGTAGACCCGTCACCTGAGGGCCTGCTATATACGAAGAGCTTATTTCCAAAAGGCGCTTAATCCACTTTTAAAAAAAAGAAGTAAGGTGCAGAATATGAAAGAGAGTTACAAAATACAACTTTTAACCTTTGGTTTACATCTGTAGCATGTTCGGGTCCAAAGTTATGACCCTCGGCAATTTCCGGAAATTTGCGAACATTTCCGGAAATTCCTGGAAATTTGAATATAATTCACTATTTTAGGTAGATTTTTTTTTTATGGTGGTAGAACATTGATATGAATCTCCTTAATAAAATTCAATGACAAAAACGTAAGATTATTGGGATTTTTGTTTTGAAAATTGCACACGAACAAAATTGTTGTTATTTCAAAATTAAGTGAAAATTTGTCAAAAATTACAGTTTTCACACGAAATAACAAAATATCATAATTCAAAAAGTTTAAGAGGTATTTGAATGAGGTTTTCTGTTTTCAGTGTTATTTGACAAATGTCTTTTAGGTGCACTTTATTTCTAAGTAAAGATTTGAAAATAAACTTAATCAAAGACGTGCAACATCCTCATATTAAAAAACGTTGATTTTCTCCTATTTCATTTTTATGGAGTAAGCGCCTTTTGGAATTTACGTGCAATCTCATGATAATGATCATCCCCATCGAGGGCATGGCATCATCGAAATCTAGCATCTTCCCTAATCATGATCCTAATTCACTTTTATCTTCACTCATCAATCATCATCATCATTCATCCTCATCATCATAATTAGACACTTTTCAGCCTCAGGGTTATTCAAAAAAGTGGAGGGGGATATCTGCTATTCTGCTATTATGCCCCCTTCTTTGAAAAGAGTAGAGAGGGGGGGGGGGGGGGGCGTGTCCCCATTCCCCCGACGTATGACGCCCCTGACCGCAGAGAAAATGCCCTCTAGCGTTGGTGACAGTATTCATTCCATAGCTACCAATGAACGTTGAGGAAAACAACTTAGAATGGAGTGAGCATTTCATATAAACCAGTTACGGATCTTTATTATCACGAGTTGGTTCAATTTAAATATTTCAATGAATTCTGCAAACCACTATTGCTTTGAACTTTTTAAATGAACAAAAGTGTAAAATAAACAAACTACTTTTGTCTGTGTAGTCAATCGATATCATACAATAATTAACAGGACTTTCAAACGAAATAATGAATAAAGACCAGACCGCGTGATCGTGATGTCTCCAATGTCAAATATTGTTTTTTTTAGCAACTAACTCCTTAATCCCTAACCGTAATAACACAAAGTATAGTATTGTGAGTTGTGACACACATTTTCGAAAGTGTTAACAAAACCCTACTCACTTGTATGACTTATAGAGTTACTCTAATATTGACAAAAAGAAAGCGTTGAAGTAGGGTTGCGTAGGAGGTAAAGCTCGTTAGTATGTGAAAATCACTAGTAAAGTGGAGAATTAAATTCTAGATCATGTAGCTGTCTGATGAGTATTGACTATCTCCGTGTCATCATTAATCAAAGAGTTTATGACTTCGTTTACGACATCATCATCATTTTAACAATGCTAGCTTCCTGAAAACAGTGCTACGATAATATATCCTTTAAATAAGTATCGCCAATGATAAATATCGCCAATATGGGCGATCAAAATAAAGTACCAATGTACGTTGTCACGCAATGCCGTCTTTCTCGGGTATACTCTTTCTGATTCGTTATAAAGTGGTTAATACAGGGTGTCCCAAAAGTTACGTAGCTTCTTCAAAACTTTATATCAAATAATTTATTATTTATATTTGGATAGAGAAGTACGAACGCTAAAATTCACTTTAGCATATAATGAGCTGAAAAAGTCAAGAATGCGACAAACGGAAAGATCTAGAGAAAAAAAAAAGGGTTCTCTACAATGATTCTTTTTACTTTCAGATTAATATATATTCGTTATTAAGAACATTATTAATGTTGTGCACAACATTTAATAAGTCGCAACCTTTTTTGACCAATCTTTTGGGACACGCTATACACTATGAAAATAATAAATTAAAGTAAATCGAAGTGTTCGATGGGGGGTATTAAAAAGTTCTTGACATCACCCAGAAGTGAAGGAGTCAGAAACTTTTTTTCGTTATGTGACCCTTCAGACATCTTTAAAAAGTCACCGTGCAAAGTCACACATTTCTCCCACTATGTATGACCTGTCCACAGACCGCCACTGTAGAGCTCCTCAGATTGACCGCCATCGATTGATCCTCAGATTGCCTCCGATTGCGTTATTCCCAAAAAAGCAATAAATAGTTTAAAGTGTTGACATTGAGGGGTGTTATAGGTAGGTTCCGTGGGTACATTTGCCACTTGTACCATGCGATTTTTTTGCCCGGTTTTGGTGGGACCCCCCACTTAGCAGAATTTCACGAGTTGACGGGGGAAAAATGGGGACCTTTTACGATTTTTTTTTGGGTACCAATTAAGTCAGCCCCCGTAAATTTTAATCCAGGATCCGCCACTGATGTGTTGTGAAATTATTCTTACGATTCAAGGGGTCTTGTCAGATTGAAATTCCATGGCCGCCATAGTCTTGGTAGGTCCAACCGAGCTGCAGCGCGTGGTACGCGTGGGGAGATTACTTATCCAAATGGTGAAATGAATATTTTCCAAGCAATGCAAACATATGATTGGTTGTCCTCCCTTCTCGAAGACACATAATTTGGTGCTTAGACTACGTGACTGTAGCGAATACGATGGATCATCTAGTAAATACCCATGAGTGTGTTTGACATTTTCTGCATGGAAACCTGAACGCTGGCAAAACTCAAAAGGAATTTGGTTGAAGGCCTTGGGGGCAATTCATTTTTTTCCACCTTCGTCAATCGTAACATAAAAATGAGCCAAGTAACTTCATCATGGATGTATGTGATGATTCAACACCACTAGAGTTATACTTATACTATTTTTTATTAGGGGATAACGTTGTGTTGTTTATGTGACAAACTGTATGTAGCATGCGCACACCACCCGCTTAGTTTTGTTACGTTGTTCAGGCATCGCGGGTTCGCAGATTTTCACTGCGGGTGTTAGAAAACGTGTTAACTTGTTTTTGCACTGCTTATAATATAAGTATGTAATTGATGTTCGCTGCCTTTCTCGCCAACATAAATGTATCGAATACGGATAGTAAAGTGATGTATGAGCTTCATTTGTTACCAGAAATATATTTTCAAGTCATATCCAGATCATATGCAGAAAATTGACTGTACCAAATTATTGACATTAAAGGTTGTTTCCAAACGGGCGATTTGCTTCGTAAAAGAGTCATTCAATATGACAAGCCATCTAAAGCGTTTTGTGTATGAATATAAAGATAAACATAATGAATTAGGTGGAATCAAATTAGGTTTGAAATAAGATATAAAGACGGATTTTGATGAAAATTCTTATAAACGCCGCAAGCATTAAACAAAAACCTGTATTTGTGTGTTAATAATCAGGCTGAAATGTCTTTTTCTAGTTGTATTTTTTAATCCAAGTCTCTCGCAGCACTTCATACGCTTCAAGGTATTAATCATTTTGGGGCAATATAGTTCTGTTCTGTATGCCGCAAATTAAAAAAGGCAGACATCGTTTGGGGAGAGATTAAATAACCTGAAATAGAGATAAACCGAATTGATCAGACACTCAGCTCATTCAAACCCCTCTACAATGGCAGAAGATTGATTACGACCTGAATATTTCGAAAACTGCCAGAGTCGAGTATGGGCTTTAGAATTATGAACAACTTTCTAAATCCATCTTCATTATAAAAGGGGAAACTTGGTAAACTTGGTATCTAATCTAAATGATCGGATCTCAATTTAATAAGAAATTGAAGCAGACTAATGGTCAATTACTGTTTTGTTTTTATGATCATAGTGCTATTTTGAATAAATACACTTGAATACAAACCCTTTCAAAACAAAATGAAACTTAAGTAATTTCATTATTTTTAGCAGCGTCTTTGCTAAATTATCAACGATGTATTTCCGCATTATTTCAAGCACTACCAGCATAATATCTTATTTGACTTTGTTTTCTTAAAATTGCTCCAAAACTATTTTCAGTGTTAAAGAACTACCATAATTACGTGACATGATTACATAGTTGTTATGGTTAATTTATAACTTCCGGTTCAAGAAGAGTGCAACCAGACCGTCTACCTATCAAAGCATTGTTGACGATACAGCAAGTGTCTTTGCTGAGAATTTCAAGCGGCCGAAATAAATTTAATAAATATTTACTATATAGTATATACTTATCATTTATTATTCTGTACTTATTTGCAGATGTAGAAAACTCATTATGATGTGTGACAGAAATACACAATTATTGTAATTTTATGGTGAGAGCTTGTAAATAGCAGCCATGAAATAACAAAACATGGCCGGTGGTTAACCACCTTTGGCAATTATTCACCATATCTTGGCCTATAACGTCTAAACGGAATATATCACCTGCCAAACATATAACAGAATAATGAGAAAAATATGTGGTTTCTTTTAATATCCACCTTTTAACAATTTGCAAGATTATTCTTCAAATAATATCATTATATACCAGTTTTGAGTAGTAATTTAAGATCATTTGTCTATTTCGTATTAATTTTGATGTTCAATGATGATGATGAATAGACATTAGGTAATAAAAATCAATAAAAATATCCTTAATGAAAAAAAGAAGAAAAAACGAAAGAAGAAATACACAATTAGGATATATTTCAATTGAACTTAAAAAAAGACGGTACGCGGCATCAAACATGAAAATGAAGGGTCTTGATGTGGCCAGTGAGTGGGAGTGGATGACTGACAATCAGTTTGAAGATATATGATGATCAAAGTCAATGGTAACTAAAGTTAGGCCTTTACATATGGGGTAAGATGCTGATGCAATTGTGAGAATCTTTTAAAGTAGCTAGAGCAAATATGGAATTGATTTATTCAGCCAAAACAACTGCCAAGTTTCATTTTATTTAAAAAAACACATCTAAAGCTTGTACCGAACCTTTACAAAGGTTTTGAAATCTGACATTTTTGATCAACATTTGACAACCGCATATTCGGATAGCAAAATAATACTTTGCAATGTTCTAAATCTTGCTGTTCTATTTTTACGCTTACATTTCTTTTCAAAACTGCAACAATCACGTCAATCTTCTTAATTTCCAACATAAATAGAATTGAAATAGGTGTTGTTTTATTTGTATTGTAATACATTATTCTAGATTTATATACGGCATAAGATGCTAGTTCAATTAGAATATTTGTAACATTTAATGTAGAATTACGAAGGTTTCAGCAGCATACGTCTTTTTCCAATGATATATCTCAGAGATAAGATACTTATCTTATGATTGAAAATCGGCAAAATAAGATTTTTTTCAATCTTGAAAATTACTGTGACGTAGGCCGTTCCCTTGAAAACGTAGTTTCGCTCTCAAGCCCGCCTTCTATTGAAAGTCCCGTTCCCAAGCCCGCCCTCATATCAATGGAAAGCTGATACTTTCTTCTTTCCAACGATACCACACATTTGTAGCCAGAATAGTTTCTTTCAATGCCCGGCCACTTGCTTGAGCATGTCGATAGTTGTTAATTTCAATGTGCCAACTTCAAAAAGCCAACACTAAACACAACACTAAAGATCGAATCACAACTCGAAGTAATTAACCGGAGACTGTTCCTTACCGTTTATATCTTCTTTGGTTAGTCGTAGAAAATATTGCAACATATAACGTTGAGTCAGTTTACGTGCGACTTTTCCCTCAAATAATCGTACATGATTTCATTCGTTAACTAATTGATCGTAAGTTATGCCCACATCTTCTGATCGTTGTGATTGGCCAATGATAGTAAAAAGCTTGCGACGGCGATGTGAACCGTAGCCTGATTGGTCCATATTACGCAAAACATCTTAACAACTTTGATTGACAGTTGGTAAAGGGATCATTGAAATACGTAACAACATATAATCGTTTTTATTTGTACGATTTTACTTTATTATCACACTAGCAATGCTGGCGATTTTAATTATGTTGAGGTGGTACCCTCAATTTGTTTTTGGCAAAATGAGCGCAAAAGATGTAAAAGAGATTACCTAGATGCCCGAGGTCACTTTCTATTGCATTTTGGTGCCAACAGAGAGCTTTGATTCAATTTAACCTAATGGGAAATAGATGCCTCATAGTACCCTAAATGTTACTAATAAGTAGTATTCACCTCTTATGTATTTATACCCTTAGATACCTTGTGAAAAACAACCATGAAGAATTGATAAGAACAATGTCGAAAATCTTGTATACGTGCATCTTCTTTTAGCTTTGGCTGTGTTCAAGTTTACAGTGCACACTTCTAACTGTAGGAATGCGATACATGTGCCTATATGTCATGTTTGTAAATATCAACACACTCTTTTTTTATTTATTATATGGATTATTTGAAATAGCTTTAATTCCTACCATTTATAAGTCACTCAACACAAGCGGTAAGACTGTGAAAAGACACTCTGGCATCATTGCTATGCAAAGACATGTACGGTATGTACCATACATTTATTTCAAATCACAGAAGACACGAACTTGTTGGAATTGATGGTGTAATTGTGTAAAAGTAGTTAACCCTTTTTACCAAGGCTAGCAAAATCTAGTGGAACATTTTTTTAAAACTTTTCTTTTAAAGTTTATTTTGTGTGCTAAAATTACTGATGGGTGTTATCATGGCTACTACCTGCCATGCTGTTATATAAAGGGGATTCGTTAAAGAAAGAAACTGTCCAATACGATCATTAAAAGCATTTGATCAATTACCTTGAGTGTGGTTCATAGTAATGCTAAGATCATTTTACCAGTACCGGTGTCGCCGGACAAGAAACTTTGAAACGCTGTCACAATACAAATTCGCGCGCACATCGACAGGCAAGCTTTTGTTTGCCTGGCTGTTGTGACGTTACAGGTGACATCGTCTATATAATAGAGACAGGTTGTTTTGGCAACAGGCTATCAGTACCCATATTTCTTACTGGGCTTTTTTAAACATGCAAGCCGTACAGGCGCGAGCGAGACAGATATACTAAACGGTTTGTATATTATTTCAATACACATGACATAAATTGCCCGCTTAAGAGCGCTATTAATTCGGTCTGGTAAACCTATTGTTATCAATTACTACGAGAGGATTGCCTGGTTGTATATACTTCTTGCTAACTGCATGGGTGAGTTTCCATTATGTTGCAAATTACATCCACGCTCATGCGTTTAAACTACTGAATGCGGGATGCAATACAGCCGGTTGGTTGCACACGAGAATTATGTCATATAGCAACCAGCTTTGATGGAAGGCGAATATTTAAATTTGTTGCCGGTTTTTAGGGCAGCAATTTATAGCGCTGCTAAGCGGGCCTTGTAGCGTAATGAGACGATCATCCCCGCTTTTGAATATATATGGCTTGACGCGCATTTAACTAAACTCATACACCAACTGTATGCCTTGAAGATTCCACGCCAGTAAATAATTTCAGTCCTTGTAGACGACAATCAAAAGTTTTTTATCTGGCGGGAAGATCGTGTAGTCTTATAAATACACGTACGTTTGAGAAATTTGGTCGATATCTATTGTAACCCATTTGAAACTACTACAGTGTACGCACGACCACTCTGGAAATGAGATTCGTAGAGTTCAAAAGAGGGTTTTGATAAACATGTCGTTTAAAGATAAACGCGTTTAATTTAGACACGCGTTTAGTTAGTCACGGGTTAAATCTAAAACCGCGGTTAGTACGAGAATACGGCCACGATGTCTCATTTAAAATGCCATTTACTTCTAAAGTAGTTAGCACATTCAGGTAATTTGCCAATCTGGACGTTGCAATTCCCGTTTTTAAGAATGGAACGTGTGTTAATTTAAAATACTAGAGTATTAAAATGATAGTGTTATTAAAATATTAGAATATTAAACTATTAGAATATTAAACTATTAGAATATTAAAATATTAGAATATTAAAATGTTAAAATATTAGAATGTTAAAATATTAAAATATTAGAATATTAAAATAAAATATTAAAATATTAAAATATTAAAATATTAAAATATTAAAATATTAAAATATTAAAATATTAAAATATTAAAATATTAAAATATTAAAATATTAAAATATTAAAATATTAAAATATTAAAATATTAAAATATTAAAATATTAAAATATTAAAATATTAAAATATTAAAATATTAAAATATTAAAATATTAAAATATTAAAATATTCAGTAGACGCATGTTACTTTTCAAATCATACAATAACGAATTTAATAATAAAACATAAAAAAACCAAAGGAAATATAAAAATCTAGATCAAACATTGCTGCATCCGATTCCTTATTTTATATTAATTATATTAAATAGAGATTGTTCAAAACTCGTAGTGGTAGTGTATCCTCTTTGCATAAGCATATAGAAGAAATTGCTCGCTGGGGCCTGAACGAGAAAACTAGAAGTAGAGTCTTTCTTGGGTGGCCTCCATAGAGACCTCTCATGTGCAATGTATGCTGGGGTGTCTGCCATGATATCTTGGTCCAAGAATTGCCAAGGTTGTTCAGGAGAGCATTGATTGTGATCTGTGGATTGTTGTTGGCCTTTCGCAATACTTTTATTGCCAAACATCGGGACACCGATGGCTTCCGACTGCGTCCTTCAATGATTTTTACTGAATTGAACTTCTTGTTCTTCCTAATTATGCTTTGTATGGTGGATTCTGGCACTTGGAACTGTTTCGAAATAGCTCTGTAGCCTTTCCCCTCTTTGTGAGCAATCACAATATGAACAAAAAAGGTCTTCACTGAGTTATTTGATCCTCTTTGCCATGCTGACAAAGAGTTTAGAGTGTTGTCCTACATCCAATAGGACACATTTGCAATGCATCCACATTGTATGCACACATCATGGAATAATTGCATAACAATATAAAAGCCTATCACACAATATAAAGAATGTTTGGAATGTCAAAAACATGTGGTTTATCAAACAAACAAACAAAATGGCCTCAATCAGGGATACTATTAATTTTGGGATAGGAAAGTCCTATACTAACGTATGTAGCGAAAACGATCCCTTTTGCATATTTACATAAATTATGGTAATCATCGGAATGTGTCGGTGACCGGCGTTTAACGCGTTTAACAACGTTTAACCAGGTTTAACGTAATATTTGGTCGGCATAGGTTGGAGGGCGCTGTGGAATTACACAGACGGCGGTGGCCACGCGAAACCTAAATGTTGAATACGTAATGAATAACACGTAATCGCGAATGTTAATCTTATCATTTTGACAAATTCATCATAATTAGAAGAATTGTCATCGTTAACCGGGCGATGACTGTTAAAAATAATTCAAAATGGTGCACTCCCGTTGACATATTGAGAAACGCGTGGCCAGCGTCGTGTCGTCTCCTACAATCACGCCTGATCAGTATAGCGCCACCAGTTCTATGCCGACCACATTTTAATTTAAAAGTGGCCTCCGATCGGCAAGCTCAGTGGCACACCTCTGCCTCAATCCAAAGACTTAGTATGGGGTATGAACACAATTCTTGTTCAATTCTATTGTTATGCAAAAATGTTGAGCCCAAATATATCGATTTGTACTTGCAAACTAATTGTCTTTAGTGTAAAGCAAAAGTTCCACCACTCCAGCTGGTAACGTTATAAGAAAATCGCAAAATAAATCATATTTTCAAAGGGGTTATGAATAATTGTGGGCTTGACTGTATATCGAAATTTGCCGAAGTTTTTATGTTGGATATTTTCTGGCCGTGGCGTAAAAAGAAATTCGAGGTCAAATCCGTCTGTGAGTGACCTAGCGACTGCCTGAAACATTCATTCCTGCTCGATGCCTTTATAATTCATGTTCACTATAATTATTCCCTAATAGATCGATAGTACGGTCAGACATCAATGAATTACCTCAATACTACACGTTCATTAAGTATTCATATTATTATTATCTCAATCAAAAACATTGAATAATAGCAGCCAGCACGGAGGTCACGCTGCATGTCAGATTTTGTTGTACGCAAGAAAACAATCTCAGTGACTACAATATTTGCTAGAACTAGCTTCGGAAAATGTATTTGGGCATCTCAAAAACTGAGGAACGTGTTAAAAATCATGTAGAATTTTAGAGGAGGGTCAATAACATCTGCAAAACAGTAAAGTGTATAATATTAAACATGTTTTGTGACCAAATTTATGTCGTAATATGTTGGAAAATTCACGTTTTGAAAATCTGTGGTCTTCGAAATTACAGGAATCCTAACTCATTCTAAACCTGACCAAATCATGAAATGAACCCTCGTCTACAAAACAAAGTTCATGTACGTATTGCTCTATCTGCTTGGAGATAGCGAAGACCACGGAAACTTCATAGCATCATACCATGGAATGAAATCCGCCATAGACATTGCATGGCGAAAATCGTACAGATTTGCACTGCAGTCCTCTGTGTAGGGAGTGTTGACATAGCAAGGTCGTTTGACTATTGTGTTTGTGCGTGTTTGTGACGACTGACACCGTTTGACAATCTTCATAGCTTTCACATAGGGCTTGGGTGACCTTACTATTGACTGATAGAGGCTGTCGCATGGCCGAAGAACAAAAACTCTATCGCATGATTTATCATTGCATTACACCATGGGGTATTTTGATGGGAACGCTGATATTCTGGTTTGAGGTCAGTCATGTGACTTTTTTCCAAGACAAACACTTGAGAGGAATAAATGGCTTTTAGGTACACGCAGTGGTTTCTAAAACATGTAATCAAATGGACTATATACTGTAGAATTGAAAAGTTCAAATACTCTCAGGGTTGATAGAATTGTCATTTCAATACACTTAATTTGATTACTACAATCCTAACGAGGCTACACAATGACTCGTCACGATTTACGAAACTTGATAGGTCATCGGTCTATTGAAATGTAGTCAATAAATTCTCCAAATAAATTAAAAAGTCTGTTAAATGAATTCAACAGAAATAAAACACGCATCATATTGATTTCAGGTTGAAAGACTTACAAGTCAAGTTTTTTCTCGGTTAATATTTTTATAGAGCCAGTCACATACACATCATAATTGTCACATTGTCATAAGCAAATATCACATCGTTGCGAATAAAGCAAATTAGCTCCGTAGGAGAGGCAACTCACATCGTTCAGGGTGAATGAAAATTGTTGTTCTCTCATTCGAAATCAGGGGCAGAGAAAAATAGGTGTGTTGTTTATGCTGCCCGTGATTTAAAACCACATCAATTAAAAAGAAATCGATTAAAAATGGCAACCCCAAAAGCTATTATAATATCAACATAAAAAATATAACATATCCAGAACAAGAGTAAAAACATAAGTCATGGTGAAGACATTTTGTGGGAGTAAATTATAGTTCAATTTGAAGAAAAAAAATGCGTCTTCAGTTTACTCTTAAAAGACTAAATCGTTGTAGCTGCGCGAATGTCCCGATGCAGATTGTTCCATAATCGTGGCGCCGCAACCGCGAAAGCACGATCACCATATATATATATATATGAAATACCTATACATGTCAGTTGTCATAGAAGGGATGAATCCCTTCAAAGTGGGGTTTCCACACTCCCATACCAGTATTAACACCTTAGTGTACAGTTATAGTTCACCTGGTAAAGAAAGTCGTATTAGGCCTGGGGGACCGACTTATCTGGTCATCAGCTGGTGGTGGTTGATCATTAATTGATGTAGTCGCCGGGAAAAAGTTTATTTTCCTGAAGTACTGGTTAATATAGGTGTATGGTAAAACCTTAGAAGTCAACTTTTTCTCACACGAGGTATAGACAGGATTAACACATTTGCTCCATCATTGGACACACCAAAAGATGTTTTTAAAAGTAAGTTTATATCATTCCACACATTGTGGACCATTACAAACATCATTGACATTAATTAGGAATTATCGTGATTGGCATCCTCTGTTTGATTGGTGTAGAAAGTCAGTGCATGTTTACTTAAACACAATGTGTTATATGTGTTCAAATGTTTAGTAAAGCATAAATATTTGGTAAACGCTATCAGCTTGGGTAAAAATGTTTATGGAAACAAACAGATATTAGAACACGAGAGCACAAGATTCTAAAGGATGCTGACCATGCATATTTCGTCTTTCCCTAAACTAATTTACAATTTGTAACACATAAGTCTTTGTGTTTATGTCGCAGTTAAACATAAACAGAACACATGTTACTATTAATTAACCAATGAAATTATTAGTATTTTGACTGCAGCGAATTTTGATCTAGCCAACACATTCTTGATTTTGATCGGACACTTTAAAGGTGTTTCTTAACAAGATTTTTGCACTAAGCTACGTATCAGTGGTCAAACGTGATCATGGTCCTATGGGAGATGGGATTTGAATCACTACAAAGACGGAAATGGGGAGCACGGACCATTTTGATATTTGAATAATGATAATAATATATATAGTGAAGATGTAGAACAGCAAACTTTGCTGCTCTAATACAGATCTCAAGGGATTAGCCGTACCAAGGGAGTAGCCTTACTAGAAGTCACTATATTAAAGCTGTCAATGTCCTATAAAGGTATCCCCTTGTGGAAAGAAACTGCCATTATGCGAAGAAACGAGAATGAGGCATAAAGTAATCCTGGCCAAGCAGAGGGGAGATTATTGAATTGATTATGGGATCAAGTTTAAGCACAACCAAGATGGCAAAATGGCATTTATTTTATTCACCAAAAGTTCACTATATATGATTAGTCTATTTATATACTTGTGATGACCGGCTTTTATTCGCGATGGATGATTTAAAGCAAATTTGCCTTTTTATCGGTTATAATCATATTGATTTACAGTAATAAGTCAAACTGGTTGCCGAAAAGGGGTTTTCAACCATTGATTCAAAAATGCTTCAGTAAAAAAGCAGATAAATGTTATTGTATATTTGTTGATTTTTCAAAGGCATTCGATTCTGTTCAAGGGATAAACTTCTGTTTAAATTATTTTCCATTGGCATTCGTGGCAATTTTTTTAATGTTATTAAAAAAAGCCTCTTTAAAACGGTGTGCTCTTGTATAAAATCATGTAATTGTACCAGCAAATTATTTGATTGCCCACTAGGTGTCCGTCAGTGTAGCCCCTTGCAATTCTCAATTTTGTATTTCCATATTGAATGATAAAGTATTGCAATCTAGAGGCAATGGTGTTCTAGTCATGAAGAAATTAAGATTCTCAAGTTTGCCGATGATGTTGTTTTGATGTCAGGTAATCCTTCCGGCCTATAAGACAGCATATTTTAGCACTTTCAAGATTCTGTAATGAATGGTGTATGACGGTTAACCGGGATAAAACCAAGGTTATTGTGTTTCGTAGAGGAGAGCGGCTAAGACGTGATGAAAAATGGTTTTTGAATGGAAATGAAATCGAAGGTGTGAGTTCGTATAAGTATCTTGGTGTCACATCTTCCACGGGTAACGCGTGGGGCAAAGCATCTACTATCTACTATCGTTTTATTCATGATGTCCTAACTTAGGTACTTCATTCCTAATATATGTATAATTATACCGGTTCATATTAAATCCATAAATACTGGAAGTATTTATGTTAAATCCGTATTCTATCGCCTTGATGTCTTACATAATCATTATTCACAGATATAGGCTACATTATAATCATTTTAATCGTTACTGATCTGTCATTGTAATTTTGTTCATGCCGTTGCCACCCGAGTTCTTTGCATTATAGCTAATGCTTTTATTTAGGTGGCCAGTACTTCCCGAGCTCTGCTCTGATTTGGTCAACCTACCATAGTATATTAATTGTATTGTCATGTATCTCATTTGTGTAAATAAACTGAACTGAACTGAACTGAACTGAACTGAACAGAGCAACAACAATTTTAGCACAAAAAAGGTGAAAAAACCCTTGCTGCAATTAGAGGCATTTCATTCAAAGTCGGAAGTCTTCCTTTCATTCCTTATTTTAAAATCATCGATGCATCATTATCGCCTGTTTTGCTTTATGGAGCTGAGATATTGGGTTACAAGTCATACAAACATCTTTAAAAAGTTCATATTAAAGCTTGCAAGAAATTTCTCGGTGTTAGCATTAAAACTACTAATGTTGCAGTTTTAGGTGAATGTGGAAGACTTCCACTTTTTGTAATGACTGCTTTCCGTTCCGTTTCCATCAATTATTGGTGTAAAATATTGCGCATGCCGAACCACCGGTACCAGTACAAATGTTATATATAAAATGTTACATGCTCTTGATTTTAGCAGGTTTAACAGCATTTGTGTACCACGCACTTAAAGGTAGATGACCCGATCACATTTTCGTAACACAGAATTATTTCAAACATACGGAGATTTTCATATCATATGAAAGCTCGTATTTTTCTCATCATCATACTGAAATTTGACGGCCTAAATCGGTATAATTACGGAGAAATCGATGAAATAAATATATTTATAATAGTAGTGAAGTAATCGATTTTGAAGAAGTGTTTTGCAGGTGTGACGTAATGCGAGGTGTAGTGGACCGTAGCGATGGTAGATAGGGCACAGACCTAGTTCGGAGTGCAGCGCAGCAGACAGATTTACAGACGGATGTGGTGGGAAGGAGTACAAGACCAGACTGTGAAGGTGGGGAGATTAGACATGTGTCTCACACTCGAAGCTCGGGTGTTTCCCAAGTTCAAGTGTATTATATAATGTGTCTTTTATTTCAGCTTCTATAAGAAGATGCTGATGCGGAATTATAAATGCTTTATTCGCGTTTGAGTATGCGAAATAGAGAATAACGTCGAATTACCGCGAATGGTGGTAACCACCGATATAGTTTTTATACTACTCAATGGGTACAGTTCACAGCATCTTGTGCGTCTAAAATAAGAACCATTAGAGCTATGCAACTCAAACTTTGGAACACGACTTTTTAAGGATGACCTTTCAAGTAGAATAGAAAACTTCAAGTTGAAAATCGGAACATCTACCTTTAATCTTAGAAATTTAATGGTTAGAACTTGATTATATTTGTAAAATGTTATGTAATTATTAGGCCTATATTAAAAAAAAAAAAAAAAAATAACGTCTTTATTTTTCTATGTATCTGATGCCTGATATGATATGTAAAATATGTATCACTACTATGTTGTTATAAAATTTGAACTTGAACTTGAACAGTAATAAGTTGATATTAATCCAGTACATGGAGATATACAGGGTGTTATCATTATCATCATGATCGTCGTCGTCGTGCTCTTATGGTCAATCACTGTTTCATTTGTGTCGGTATTGACAGTTAGGTTTTTATTACGACTAGTATATCGTGCATAGTTATAACTTCGACGAACAATTGGTATTTGCTTAACATAGTTGGATCCATCTACCATGTTTTACGAGTGTGAAATACGTAAGGCGAGTTCACCAACCTAGAAATACCCGATTCAGGAAATGAACGTCGATCATTCATGGGAGAGTTGTCAGAAACAAGTTAACAAACAAACAGTTATTTAATTTCCGTCAAGAATTGAGGACCCTAGATCTAAAAGGGGGTTAAGTCACAATCTTGTGAAATTGTAGTTAGTATCATTTTCTGCTACAAGGAGGATCTCTGCACCCTCTGTTCAAATTTTATAGTTAAGTCATGTGGTAAAGCATGTGTAAGAGTCCATGGGAGGTACAACCCGAGTGGGTCAAGTCCACACATGGACATAACCACCTTCTTGCATTGAAACTACATGGACATGACCACTTTCTTGCATTGAAACTACATGGACATGACCACTTTCTTGCATTGAAACTACATGGACATGACCACTTTCTTGCATTGAAACTACATATTCCCAGATGGCGTCCTGTATTAAGACATCAGACGAAACCTCTGCTAAACTCAGGCGAATATCACAAGAATCAGTCATTAAAAAGTCCCAAATAGGTAAGTAAGCTATCTCTAAAGAAAGATTATTGTTTCAAGACAAGTTTTCATTGTGACTAGGATATTTTAAAGGCATTATAAATTCTGGACTTGACTCCCTTTAGTATTAACACTATTTATAAGAGACTACATGTACATGTAAACTGCGCCAATAAAGTATCTAAACACTTACAAATGGTCAGATTATCGGAACCTGAAATAGTATGTAAAACAATAATTAATTAATTCGATTCAGTTATCTTCTGCGCATTTTGACACCTCTTTTAAGGTCGAATTTCAAAGTTGCAAAAGCTCCTATTCACCCCAATTCCAGAAGGGAACTCACACAAGCATCACACACAGACCAAACCAAGACAAAATACACCAATTTGATTTATGCCTCCCATCTCTGACCCTTTTGTTTTGTTATTGACAATTAATATGCCTCCCATCTCTGACCCTTTTGTTTTATTATTGACAAATAATGCTGATGTTCATTGCAATCGATTTATCCAACACGCGACAAACAAATCATTTATAAAAGCCGGGCAAAATTAATGCTGATCTTATTCGTCACAGTACAACGCTTTTGCTTTGCGAGAATAGGGGCTTTGGCAACTTTGAAATTCGACCACTCAAGTGCTCATAAACCCGCCAAACAACATCGTAGCACAACAAAAGAGGTGTCAAAATGCGCAGAAGATAACTGAATCGAATTAATTAATTATTTTTAACCAGTACTAAAGCTATTATTATTAAAAACTTGAAAATAAAGATAGTACTATGCTAAACATACTGTGTTAATCTAAGAAGGAGGTCAAGTCCATTTGGACTTAACCCTCTTCTTAGATTAACGGTATTTGAAAATGGCAAAAACAACTACTTTACAATTTTTTTCATAACAACAACTATTTTAAAGTTAGTCTCTGTAATGCAAGAAATAATAATGCATCCATTATGGGCACTGCATCAGGAAAAACAATGAAACCCAGTTTTTGCCATTTTTCTCAAAATGCACTCCATGTGACTTAACCCCCTTTTAGATCTAGGGTCCTCAATTTTCGACCGATTCGTTCGTTGTACCACAAATTATAGAATCCCATTTGAAGAGGGGGGGGGGGGGGGGGTCTTTTACCAACACGTTATAGACCAATCAAACACATTTCAGGAATGAATTAGTACTTATGGTACTTATGCTGGAAAATGTTATCTTTGGTACATCAACACTTTTTGACCCCCCCCTCCCTCTCGCTATGCCTATTTGTTTTGACCCCCCTTTCTTAATACTAGACCCGAAACCTTTCGAACCCCCTCTTTTTTCTGAACATTTCTCTGACCTGTTATCAAGGTCAAGAAACACAGTTATATATGTAAGTTATAGTTATACTATTTTACATACCTTTGCTATGATTTCCAGCATTGATTATTCTCAATTTTAGTCAGAAATATATACCGGTACATAATATTCTATTTTACAAATAGACACAGCTTGGAGGGCAGAGGGTTAATAATCTGGAGCGAGTCAGGACTAACAATCATTTAACATTGCGTAAAAATTGCTATTTTCATATACAGGTTGAGTAAAAATAAAAGTGTACTCAAAGTAAAATAATTATTAAAAATATTCATTATCATAATATGTAGGCAACCAATGTATGTGGCGATAGATGCATTTGTTCACTATCATCAGCAAGAACAATCATGACATTTCATGGTACCTGTTTATACTAGATATGACTATTTTGGTAAAGTTACTGCATTTTGAAACCGAACACAATATTGAATATTTAACTCAATAATGCTTGATATTAACGAACAAGTGGATTCATGTATGGTACACAATAGTTAAATAATAAAGAAAATTGTCAGTTATTTTTTAAACATTGAAAGTGAATTAATGACAAAACAATGTCATTATTACACAGATTTAGCAACAAAAGCAGTAAATTTGGCTTTTGTGATAGTCGGCCTCATCTCGGACTAGAATATGGACCGTTTTCAATAGTGGAATTCAATAGATCTTATAACAGAAAATATCGCAAATCTTGTTCGGTTTATAAAATGTTGACTTTTACGCAAATGAGCATAAAATATGTTTACCACAACCAATTTCAACCAACTAAAATTCTTTAGAAAGCTAATGAGATAACCCGTCTATCTCAATAAAACATCTATGCAATTTTTGCAGAGATCTTAAGATACAAATTCCGAAAGTTGAGTATACCTTTTTTGGACTCACCCTGTATACTACATTTTTGGTTTATATTCCCCGACTTGACGTTTTGAATTTGACTGAAGTAAACTCATTAAACCTTTCTGAATCGCAGCAATTTACCCGAATGAGAGTCAATGATGGGGGACGTGGCTCCCTTGCCCGCCAACCACCCCTTTGGACACGCCAGTGCGTTTTACCTGGATTTGGAATGGAATCAGACTCGGCCCTTGTGACTGCTTACATGCCCCGGCACCCACCCGTACACAATGTTACATTTTACTGAACTACGAGGGTCATTCAATAAGTTCTACCTCCTACCTCATAACTTTATTATTATATGTGCCAGTCTTATCAAATATCACACGATTGTAGCTTGGAGCCTCAGCTACAAATCCAATGTAAATTGATCTGAGTACTGGTTGTACTTTTCCGGAAATGCAGTGAGAACCAAACCTCGATTTAGTGTGACGGAAACGGATGAAAAATAGCAAAATATCGGCGAAGTGCTTTTCAATTGGCCTATTGTAAGAGGCAAAACATACCTATCGGTCAATTGTAACCGTTCTAAATGTCAGATATCTCTTTAACAGACTGTAAACAATAAAGTTGACTGATTGGTTTGGAAAAAATATGCCCTCTGATTAGCCAGACCCAGGTCAGGACAACCATTCAGTTTACCCCTCCCCTAGAGAACCATGTAAAAGTCAAATTTGACTGTCATGATAACTAAGCGGTCTTTAATATATCGAACTAAATGGAGGGATTTAAAGTCTGTCAAAGCGATAATTTTCTATCATTGACTACCTGATTGACTATTCTGAAGGTTGCACATAAGTAAAACTCATAAAGTGACTATTATGGTAAAGATTTAACATTCGAGGCATCATTGTGGCTTAAGTTGTAACAACGAAAATTTGACTGATGGCAGTATTCTGGTATGCCTAAGGCATAGCAATACATTTGAGTTGATAGTACACTGTTTGCAAGCCTACAAGAGTTAATATTGTTTACAATCTTATCTATACATGATAATACTGTAATCTATTCAGATATCATTAATTCATTTCCATTTTCAGTATTTAAATCATGCTCTTATATCTAACCATACAATGCGAAAAAACACCCGAAAACATGTGTATATTTTTATGGTAATTTTCTGTGTCCGTTGTCCAAATTCTCTCTCTAGCTTTGACCGCGTCATAACAAAAGTAAAACAGATATCAATTATCATTTACTACACATTTGTAGCTATGATTCGAAGCTATAATCATGATAAATGTCATGAGGTTGACATTAATATTAGCAATGTTATGAGGGAGGAGGTAGAACTTATTGAATGACCCTCGTATGAATAGATGCGCATAGGTAAGCATGGATCTGAGGTGAAGCCCCGACAATTTTGGAAATTAGTGAGTGTTCAAACTTTTTTGACCCCCCATCTCCAGGGTTTTCAAAACTTTTTTGACCCCCTCAAATTTCCCAGCCCCCCCCCCCCCCCCCCCCAAGTTTTTATGAACGCTCTCTAATTATATTCAAAGAAATTCAAATTATATGAACGCAAATTTTTAATCTGATCCCCGTTCCCCTGATTATACCGGGAGTTCTGGGTATTTTAACACATATTAAACATGTTAAATAGAAAGTAGACCGGAGGCTTGTGGCACTAAGTGTCGAATCAGCCGGTTCATATTGATTACAAATAAATCTGCATTTCCGAGCCCCTCTATAATAGGGGATCGTCTATATTGGATGCAAATTTTTCGGAAATCGCTTCGAAGGAGGGACAATTCTTGAATTCCAATGCTTCCGTGGAGAAAAGTCTGGATTTCCAGCGCTTCGGGAGGAGAAAAAGTTTGTATTTCCGATTAATACATCCAAACCCTCTCTATAGGGTGCATCTTGAATAGCCCAATGCCAGTCACCTGAGCAGCATGTTCTGTAGAATGATATTGGAAATATTGAAAAAAATATCCGGGGTGGAAATGGGCGAAACTTAGCTGGAAAAACCGGACTTGCCGACGACTGGATTCGATCCCAGGTCCTCCAGCATGGATGACCGTGTCTTAGTCTATTCGGCCAGTGGGTCACGCGCCCGCAATTAACAATTCCGTGCGCAGTTACCACCCGTCGTCAGCGCCCGGCGAGAAAGACTGAGGCGACACGTGCTGCCAGCATAGTTTTCCAATGAGATTTCGTGGGGTTCAGCGCTGTAAGGGTTAAGAAACAAAACCCACTAGCCAACGAGTTGACAGAGCTTGTTATCAACAATTTTGATATGAGAGCCTGGTACCGTAGTCTGGTACTGAAGTAATGCGGGTAAGGTTGCGTGATTTACCCCATCAGCAATACCGTATAGCCAAGGAACATCCAGGGTCTCACAGAACTTACAAATCATTCCAACTTATCAGGGCATTTTATCGAAACATTGCAATGTCACGTCACTCATGTGTGAACAGTTGGTGTCTGGAAACTATAATCCGCTTCCGGGAAATAACCTATCTTGTTGAGTTGAAGGTTTTTCCGAAGCGATTATTTAATATTGTTCAACTATCTGTGTGGAATCGTATTCATTTCAAAATTCACTGATGTTTAAAGAACATATGAATAGGAATCAAGGAATATGTTTTCTCTAGGAATATAGTTTTTCTCTACCAGAAATGTTTTATCTCCAGAATAAAGTGCCTTACTTATCAACCTTGCCCCTGCCTCGATCAAGTCCATAAACGGAAGATTTCTCAATCAGTCCAACCATATGATTGGCTGCCCTGGGCTGTCCTACGATACACTTAATCGGGTGCTTAGGCTACGTGCCTTTATGGACTACATTGGATCATCTATTAAATACCCAAGAACGTGTCTGACATTTTCCGCATGGAAACCCGAACGATGGCACGATCTCTGCAACATTTACAAGGATTTGTTAAAGATGACACCAATCAGTAGTAGTAGAGTCTGTTGAGCAAAGCATATAAGTTCACTATTTTCCTTCCTTACTTCAGTTCTGATGTTGTCGTATCCACTTCTGGTGACGATAGCTAGACCATTAGACTGATACTCTCTGTCGCCCTCTTACATCGCTATCTTGCAGGCTCAGCACAGCTTTAGCGGCCGTACGGTAATATTGCAGACTGGGGGATGTAGCCTTGCTCGACCTTTACACTGCAAAAAGGTTGCTTAAATATTTACTCAACATTTTACACAACGTTGTTGAATTATGCAACCGCTCAACAATTTACCCAACGTTGGATTCCATGTTTTCACCAACAGATGAACAATTCCAGTTACTCAACAGTTGCACAATTTGAATTACACAACAGTTGGGTATTATTAATTAACATTTGTCTGGCATTTTAATACCAACTGTTGCTTCATTTGTGAATTGTAGCCATATGTTGGGTGTTTTAATGCAAATAGTTTTAATGCAAATAGTTGCTTATTTGTGACAAGTTTTTATTATATTTTGAGCATTTTTGTATAGCAACACGGGATAGGCAAATAATGTGAATTCTGGACGATGCAGCAGAGCTACATACATCACTTCCTCCCGGTAGTGAATCGGTAACTTGTAAAGGGAATTCATGGCGATGCAACAGAGCTACATACACCATTCCCTCTCGGTAGTGAATCTATAATTTCTTTTAACATGTTATTTAACTATAATATAATATCTGACATCTCTTATCATTGGTGTTTTTTACTGTGAACGTTGTCCCAACGTAGTCTTGCTATCTGGGTATGAAGGTATAAATAGTCAATATTATATAATACATAAACATATTTATGTGATTCTTTTGGTAGAAAATAGATCACATGACATGAACTATTCAGTATATGTCCATGTCTTGTATTTTTTGGCTATACAAATCGACTATTCAATATTCATCGCTAGTGACGTCGCTAGTAACACCGCTGAAATGATATTCATAAACAAATATATGTCAAACAAGGATGGCAACTTTAAACTAATTTGTCAGTGTTTGCGCTTTATTCCGTTTTGGATGCCAAGACAGACTAAATCTAATTGTGGTCCTGGGGCACAAGTTGCGGACGGGATAAGATATATGCGTATACAACCATTCCCCAAATTCTGAAAAGATCCACCACACGGACGCAATTAGAATCCAAAATGTAAGCAACAATTGATCAATAAAAAACACATGGGTATAAATCTTAACATAAGTTGCGTGATTGCCTGAGACAAATACTCAACAGTTGCCCAATTGAAATAATTAACGCAATATTTTAGCAACAAAACAAGTTTTGACCGTGGGTTTCCCAACTTGTTACTATATGAATTGTTTTGCTCAACGTTGGGTAGTTTTTACTTTTATACTCGTACAACACCTAGATTTCTACATATTATGTTGAATGAATTTTAATCAACACGTCAACCAACGGATGATGAAAGTACTTTTAGCAACGTATTTTAAGCAACCTTTTTGCAGTGTAGTCACTCATCCGACGGCGTACTCGTTAGCCTTTCTACGTAATTAATATATAGCCTAGTCCTTACATTTAAAAGACCTTTGAAATAGACAACTAGAATGATCAAAACACTGAAGATTAAGTTGCATGCAGAGGTTATCTAAAAGACTACAATAAAAAACTGAAAAGTTCAAATACTAAAATTCTTTTTTTTCTTCTTATTTTTACGTAGCGCTGATAGAATTGCCATTTCAATAGACCTAATTTGATTACTATAATCATGAACGAGGCTATTATGCCTCGTCACGAGTTTCGGAACATGATAGGTAATTGGACTATTGCAATGTGTTAAACATGTTCAATGCATTCAGCAAATAAATGAAAACGCTTTTGAATAGAGCAATAAAGCACGCATTATACACTATACAGCTTATGTGACTCTTTAAAACCAGTAACTATATGAGGATATTGAACTGAAATCCAATTAGTACGTCGTGCCATCAGTTGGGACCCCTCTTTGTGACACATGTTGAAGTTGGACAAATCATGGGGGGTTTTGCTTCAAACAATAGCCTTAAAAGAAAAAAATGGGAGCATGGGAAAGTGATACATTTTCTGAAAGCATATAATATTTCAAACCTCATTTTGTCAATTTCATCTCATTATACAGGTTTTGTAAAAGACATATAGGGTGTAAACTAAATAAATGCAACTAAAATGCAACATTTTTCTTTAGTTTCAAAGGGTATATTATACAGGGGTCATCATTTGTAACAGACTTGCGGGAAAACTCCCCCTTTTTATCATAATTTAATGACGCATTAAATTGGCATTTTGCAACAGTTAGGCATAACACATACTAAATTAAAGCATAATCCCAAGGAGAAACATTTTATACAGGGTGTAACAAGCTAAATTGCTAATGTCAAGCCCTCAGCTGCTCAGTAGGTTGGATGTCACATATAATGTCCCGTGTATCTTCTCTTTGAAAATTACGCCACCCAGGACTATACAAAATTCATGTTGAAGATAGAATTGTTCACTTCGCATTGATATCATTAATTTAAGCTTTAATTAGCATTAATTAACTTAAAATTATACATACCACGTACAGATATTGTAAACAGGGCTTGTTTGGTTTATAGTGAATGTACTCTACAGTCCATAGTTAAAGTTCAAAATTTAACAGCAGGTATTTATTTCACTCGTGGAAGTTGTAGTTTAGTCAAATTCATCATGGTATAGGGTGCATATTGAAACACTAACTTGATAATCAATTATTTAACAAAAATCAATTACTTACGACAAAACAGTTAATTAACACTAAAACATCACCTTTCTGATACCCAACCTATATTACACATTAGCATATCGTCAGCCTGCTTCGATAATTGCCTAACTCATTTTTTCTACTTCTTAGAAAACAACAAAAGTATGAAACCTGTTACCTGTGTACCTGTTACTCATTTTGCATTATTGATGGATGGATGTGGAATGAGGCTTTTATTGTTGATGTGAGTCTTGTATTGTTGATGTGACTTGGATTAGTGCATCCATGCACGCCAATTGAGGATTGGCGTGCATGGATGCACTAATCCAAGTCATAAAGAAACAGATGTACACAGCTATACAATAATTTGATTAATTCCATGGATTTGTCAATGCAAATTCAATAATGCAAAATGAGTAACATAGTGGAGTGGTCTGGTGGCCCTTTTGCAACAAAACTCTTCATTTATCAACACTTTTGATTGGTTAATGACTTAGGTATTATTACAGCATGTGCATAAAGTAATGAAGTCATGATTTAGGCAAAAAACTCAATTTAGCTGAAAAGTGAGTTAGGCAATTCTCGAAGCAGGCTGACGATATATAACTGCCAATTATACAAATTATATTATAAAAACTAATACAAAAGACATATATCCAAGTTATTCATATGACACTGGCTCCCTAGCTTTCTCGTTCCTCAAGCACCAATTTGTTAACTACTCTCGATTGAAACTTAAATGAAATCGAAACAGTGAATATTTTCATTGTTGATACAATCAAGTCCACTGCTCTCCCCATACCATTTTGATAAATAGTGACTGTAGAAACGGAGAAAAAGATTCGTATATTCACCGCTCCTAAAAATAATTTGATCAAAACAAAATTTGGTTAATGATTTTCTTTTCGAGATATCGACGATTATAAAAAAAATCCTCCATAAAAGAGCTCTGTACAACAGCGCATCTTCTCCACTCTACTGTATTTTAATGCAAGATCCTGCGACATTAGCGCTTCTAAGTCACGTGCCATATACCCAAATAATTGCTTCAAACATTTAATGTTTAATGTAAATTTATCGAAATGGCAAAAATATGAGTGTTTATTTATCGCTAGTTGGAACGAAATTCATAGTAAAATGTTATTGAAAAATAGATATTGTGAACTATTAGGCCCACGAATATAAACAATTTTGGTTTTTGGTACTGTCGTTGATTTGGTGTTCACACTGATAAAGAAACAAAATTCTGCAACAGTCCCCCCACCCCCTCCCCCACCCCTACCGTCGTTGCCGCTTATCAACCCCTAACATTGTAATTAAAAAGACGTAACCGGTTCAAAGCCACGTGGAGTTAACACCAAATATTGTTTCAAATGATTTAAAGGTGAATTAAAGTTCTACATCTTTCCGCCCGCTTATACCTAGACTTTAATTGCAATGACATCGCCGGTTCAAAGTCACTTGGAGTTGACAATAACGATATTTTCAAAAGGTTTAATTCAACCCCTAAAACGTTAATTAAAAAGACATCATCGGTTCAAAGCCACGTGGAGTTTCAAACTATTTAAAATTGAATTCAAGTTCTCAAGTTCTGCATCCGTCCGTTCGATCCCGACCTCCCCACCTTAATATTAATTGCAAAGTAACCGGGTAGACCAAACCTATTGTTGAATTTAAATTAACTGACAAGCATCAAATTCATCATTTTTTCTTTGAAAAAGTAACCCAAATCGGCTACTAAACCGAGATCTGGTTAACATTGTAAGGAAGATTGAGTTTGAGAAATCTCATTTGTTTCTATTATCACGCAGTAATAATAATAATAATGTTGCTTACATACTTGTAAATAGTAGTACAATACGACGGTTATTCAAATGACAAAAATTGCCATTAAGCACGCATATAAGTATTGTTGGGAAAGATTCATCTCACAACATTGAAGAGAAGGTTGAGATTTTGTTTTTCTAAAAAAAATTAAACATTTGTTTTTCCTTTTGACAATAAAAAGTCATCACTTACTTTACATCACTTAAATATTTCTGGACTTAATCGAGTCCACAATGAAACCGTCTCTTGTTTAGACCAACTTTCTTTGCTGATATCGAGAGATTAGGTATTATACTTTAAACTGAAACCAAATTCATGATTGTACGATAATCAATATAGAAACTGTGTCATTTTATACATCACTGATAGGCTAAAAATTTCACACCTTAAAATTAGGGGTCCAAATTCATGGGGCATGACCATTTTTCCATACGAGGTAAACAGGATTAGCAAATAATTTATTGATCTAATAACATTTTCCACACGGCAGGCGTCTGCAGGAAACATTCCAAAATGTCACAATATGTTTCAAAAATGAGATGTCAAAATTGTTGAATTTCATTACCGTATTTGGAATCACCATGAGAAATGTATTGAAATAAATACAAACACGCCTAGTACAGATTCAATAATCCTTTGGCTAGACCTTGAAAGTTTCGAAAGGTTTCTGAAACAAATCTGTTTTATATGGTAAAACCAATAGCGGCGTGGAAAGTGTTAACTGCTGTTATAACGAGAACGAATTTTAGTAACAATTCATAAACTCCTATTTGATTCGAGAAACGTCACAATTGAGGTATTATTTAGAGAAGTGTATGTGCAATATAAGAGACGGAGTGATTTAGCCATGAACTTAATGATCCCTCATAAACAACTTTACATCGAACGTGATACCGATATATACGTAAAGATTCAACCACAGCAATTCGAGTCTCCAAAGCGGAAATAAGGAACACGGACCTTAGTGACATTCGACCGAGAATAACTGATATTAAGATACAGAACAATAAACGTTGCTGCTCTAATAATACAGATTCCAAAGGTTCAGATTTACTAGAAGTCGATACAAAACTGGCAAAGTCCTATATATCGGTATTCCCCAGTTGAATTGAACTGCCATCACCCGAAGAAATACGAATGGAACAGGAAGTACTAGGTAATCTTGGCTGAGCAGAGAGGCGATTAAGGAATTGGTTATGGGATCAGGTTTAAGCACAACCGTCCGCAAGTTGGGACTGATTTCGTATACATGTATTGTATATTTGTGATAGCTAGCTTTTATTCGAGATGATTTAAATGTGTTCCTTATTTTCCATGTAAATGCCGGAAAAAGTACAAATCGTGATGTATAAGTTTAATGCATTGTGAAACTGCATATTGATCTCTTTATACTCTGGTGACTTTATCTATTTTCATTCATATTACTATGTTTTATAGAAGTACAGCTTTTTTGCCTTTGCCAGGGAAGATGATAGACGAGGAGGTCTATCGGAACACAGTTCAAGGTCAGTCTGATGATTGCCACTACCATGTACGTGTGGATCGTTCGGCACGAAACTGACAGTGAGGACTATGTAAAACCCAAGCATGCTATACTCTGTTTGGCCATCTCGAGACAGTGACGTAACTGAACAGGCGCAGCTTTTACGCACGCGTATGTATCTTCCGCCTTTCAACCCTCGTGTTTGTACGCCAGCGCCGCGAGTATCCGCGCGCGTTATGTGATGCAATTAGTAGAATACGCGGTTACGTCACTGTCTCGAGATGGCCAAACAGAGTATACCTGCCTTTTTCACATAGGCCTATCTAATAATCAAAACAAAGTAAAGCCAGATCATTTGGTACAGAGTGCTCGATACTAAAAGTAGAGCGTAATATAATTTTAAAAAAAATCTAGTTTATTCCATTTACACTACAGTACTGTTTCATGCAACCAATATGGCTGCACTCCTCTGATTATCTAATAATCAATATATTTTAGGAAAAAATATTTACATACACTGAGATCAACGTGTATACATTGCAAGGAGATACTTCAATAATGTATTGCGATATGAGATAAACATTTTATATAGAATAAATATACTCCTTGTTACTACTCATCCAATAGAGAATGTAAGAAGGATATTGTGCTTATGCTTGACTCGTCATGAACTACACAGGGATGGGATTAAAGGTAGATGTTCTGATTGCTGGTCCGATTTTCAACTTGATGTTTTCTATTTGACATGAAAGGACATTCTTAAAATTGTCATATTCCAAAGTTTGAGTTGCATAACTCCAATGGTTCTAATTTTAGAAGCACAAGGTCACAATAGTTTGCCCATTGAGTAGTACTGTAGTACACAAACTGTCTGGTGGTTAACCACCTTTGCCTGTAATTCACCACATTTTAGCCTTTAATTTCTAAATGGAACATTTCTGGCCCCTAAGATTTTACAGACATAATGGGGAAAATATGGGGATTCTTCCGATATCAAAATATCATAATGTGAAAAAAAATCAAAGCCAAAAAAAAAGGTAATCGGAACATACACCTTTAATTGCTGCGTTTGTTTAAAACAGTAGTCAATCAGTTAACCCAATCTGAGACTAATAAAGAGATACATGTAGGAAGCACAACACTAAAGCTATTCATCACTGTGCACGAGGTCCGGTGCGGATATTGTTATAGTTGCTATTTTGAATCTAGTATTATCCACACGTGTATTACCATTTTCTAAATAACCTGGACACACTTTAGTATGGTATGGTTACTGACATACAGGCCATGCTAGATTTCTAAAGTGATTATGCATTTATATCGCTAGATGTTGGCATTTTAGAAACATTATTATAATAGAACATATAAATAATGTACTATGATAATCAAAGTTCATAAGTTGTGTTTATATTTAAACAAATTTGGATACATTATCTGTCCATTATTTTTCAGCTCAAAATAATGATATTTCAATTAAATCCACTCATGAAATCCATCATGACTTCCAAGTACGGACTTTTTAGCCGAATTTCGTTATAACATAAAACAGGGAGTCATCCGCCATCTATTATGTAGAGAGGGTGCTAGTTAAATGTTAACTTAACCGGGCCGCGGGAAGGTGATCCTTACTAATTACTTTATTTTTCTTTCTAGCGCCTCTTAAACATCTTGTTTTAAATGTTTTTAAAAAAACCTTAATTTCTGATATTTACTGGGTATTAATGGAAATTGGACATTTGTAAAAGTCCATTTTGTTTTGCAGCGTTCCCTATAGGGGAGGGTTAAGCTTAATGGTTGTCCAGGCCTGGTTATGGCTAATCAGACGGCATATTTTTCATATGAAATAAATCACTTTTATTTTTTGTAGTCTGTGAAAGTTCTGAAATTTAGAATTTTATATTTACCGTAAGGTACGTTTTGTCTCTTAGAATTGGCGAAATAATAAGCACTTTTGTGATATTTCGCTGTTTTTCATCCGTTTCCGTTACACTAAATATAAATTCTTTAGATACAACCACTAGTACTCAGAACTTGTAGCTGAGATTCAAAGCTACAATTGTGGAATATTTCGTAAGAATTGGCTTACTAGCCAAGTTATGAGGTAGGAGGTAGAACTTATTGAATGACCCTCGTACATCGCTGCAATCACACAACACCGTAACAACCTTAATATTTGGATTTATATCTTCCAGTTCATATAATATCACGAGCTGAGATTATAAATATAATATATAATCTATAATCTCACATTCATTCAAGGCATCGAAGTGAATGATTGAAGATGATTTAAAAATGGGTAATTTTATTTAAACATTTTCTGGCATAACCCTTGGGAATCTGTGTCAAAATACATAGCTGCATTGCAATCAGGCAATACCTTTATTTATTTGAATTCATTTCTTCTATTTCATAGCAGCTTGTGATGAATACAAATGTATTATTTAGACGGACTCCCATTGTTTGGTTTGCTCCTATTTATAGGGGTAGATCATCGTTGATCAATAGTTCCGGAAGTTGTTTGCTTTCGAGACGTCTTCATACTGTCTCCATAATCCCTTGTGGTCTGTGTATTGATAGTAAATAATGACATAAGATGTTAACATGTGTATTATGTAAACTATTTTGAGTATATTTGGATCGGGAAATATTGGGACACCTCCGGTAGAGGATACACACTTATACTTATGTGAATATGACTGATAAGGCAAGGCAGTAGAATAGAATAATTTCTTTAAATTTGAAAGCATTGGTTAAGACCTTATCAAACATTTAGGTAGCAAACAAGTGTAAGATGTAATAGCCTCGGCCAAGTCCCACTTTTTGAGTAACAATTATTACTTTATTGTGTGTTTTAGATTTGACCCAGTAAAATAAGTAGGAATATCATTATAGAAGCCAGTTTGAAAGAAAAATGTACCTTAATAATGGCCAGATTCCTTTTGATATGTTGTTAAAATTTCGTGAGCTGCGCGCGCATCAACTTTAGGATGCAACGTCATTCGCTAGAATAAACAACCCAGCTGCGCAATTTTTTTACTTACATGACATAAATTGCCCGCTTAGGAGCGCTATTAATTCGGTCTGGTAAACCTATTGTCATCAATTACTACGAGAGGATATTTAAATTCGAGCGGTACTTCTTGCTAACTGCATGGGTGAGTTTCCATTATGTTGCAAATTACATCCACGCTCATGCGTTTAAACTACTCAATGGCGTTGCAATACAGCCGGTTGGTTGCACACGATAATTATGTCATATAGCAACCAGCTTTGATGGAAGGCGAATATTTAAATTTGGTGCCGGTTTTTTAGGGCAGCAATTTATAGCACTGCTAAGCGGGCCTTGTAGCGTAATGAATAGGGTCGAACTGGTGTTCACCGGGAAAAAATACCGTCCCCCCCCCCCCCCCCCCCTGAAAAAACCCAGATACGCCACTGATACTTTCTCTACCAGAAACGTATTATCCCCAGGATAAAGTGCCTGTCTTACCAACCTTGCCCCTGCCTCGATCAAGTCCATAAACGGAAGATTTCTCAATCAGTCCAACCATATGATTGGCTGCCCTGAGCTGTTCTACGCGTACGATACACCTAATCGGGTGCTTAGGATATACGTGACTGTATGGACTACATTGGATCATCTATTAAATACCCAAGAGCGTGTCTGACATTTTCCGCATGTAAACCATAACGCTGGCACAATCTCTGCAACATTTGCAAGGATTTGTTAAAGATGACACGAGACCTTGAGGGGCAATTCCCTTTTTTTTGACATAGTCGTTTATTACCATATATATCTATGGATGAGACAGGCAATTTCACCAAGGAAAAGATGATGGGGAGCAATAAACATTGGTTAATCTAAATATCTTAACACTTCCCACGCGGCAAGCATCTGCAGACGACATTCCAAAAGTTCAGAATTTTGTGAGGCTATTGACAACACCAATTCGGCCTTCACGAATATACAAAAATCGAATGTTTTATTCATGCACTCCTGTGTTGCTCATTAATTTGATGGTTGAATGCATTTTCTAATTGGGGAAATAAAAGGTTATACACTCGATTCTGTCCAATTCTGTCCTGCGCGTTTGTGAAATCATGCGCATCCCGGTCCGTGTTCATATGAGCACGGCTAATTCAGCCAGTCAGAGCACAGCTCAATAAACCAACCAGTAGTACAGTGCAACAGAGAATAAATTACCAAATATTGAATTATAAATGTATTGCCTCCTGAGTGTTGTACAACCATAACAATTTCAATCCCAAGTATGTGTATCATGTATAATCAAAATAGCTTTATTTTAAAATTCTCTGTGTTGTCTTTGTATGATTATCAGCATTGTTACATTTCTTATTAAACCTGATTTTGGATTGGTCAATACTTGATTATCCATACACGCTAATCCAACCAGCTACTGGCTTCTTGTTTTTATGGCCTTGACTATTTAGACTTATTACATGCCTTTGTGGTGGTACCTATGCAGGCTTTCATGTCAGCACACCCACCTAAAGTAACATACACCATTATGCTTTAAACCCTTGACTGCACACTGCTGAATGGCATTTCAAGACCTGTAGCACGGATTTCAAAACATTGGTCCCTTGGTGCACTTGTCTATTGTTAATGTAAGAAAAGTTGCAAAATTAATGTAACTAAAGTTTTGATTAATATTACAGAAAAAGACAAATGAAATTGAGAAATGTGGTTTGACCATTTTATTAAGCATAATTTAAGGATTAATTTGAAACCTTACATAACTTAATTGGGCATACAGAAAGTGGTTCAAACTTATTCCATTTAACGCCTAATTAATTGATTAATTACGCGCATAAATTAATTACACATCAAACATGTTAACGAATGACTTGACAGATTTGTGTGGCTAACCATTAACATCTTTCTCTGTGATTATAGTTTTTATTGTCTGTTTAATTCATGAGAAAGATACAAAAACACCTTGTGGTTTTTAAAAATATACCAAATGTTTGGAGGAAAATATTTAAAATACTAAGAGATATTGAATTATCTGCTCAGATCGTTGTTTGAACACATCTTTACCTTTAATTTGATACCTAGCAAGTCTGGTTTGGATACATAGAATTACTTAATAATTTGAACGAGTTTGATCAATAATTAAGCTTAATTAAGACAGATTTGGGCTTTCTTTAAAAAGTAAAGATAAATGTTAACTTTTTCTCCGACAAAATTGTTGGCACTGATGGGAACTTCATATCCTGTGAATTTGGTGGAAATTACAAAAAGCAAATTTTAATGTCTTTCTTTATGGTTCCACACCACCAAATAAATTGCCATTGACTTAGGGAGCAGTTCCATTTGTACGCGATAAAAATTGCGAGAATGTTCCGGGCCCCGATGAGTTTTTTATCAGGCCCCGATGAGATTTTTATCGCGAACAGTTGCGAGTAACAAAGGATTATTTATCGAGTAGCGTAGTACCGCTTGTTTAAATATAACGAAAGATAAGTATTCGGTATGTAAATAGAGCTTCGGGTTATTTATTCTAGTTGTAAGGTACAAATTCAGCATTTCATGTTTTTAGAGATAATGTTATTGATTATGGATGTTTAACGTAAATTGTATTATCCTCGTGTATTTGCTAAACAATGTCCCGCTCTATTTGCTAAACATACCCCAGGGTATGGCAGAGGCCTCGTATCGGGCCCCGATGTCTATTTTATCGGGGCCTGATGACTATTTTATCGCGGATCAACTTGAAAAACATCGGGTCCAAAACATATCAGGCCCCGATACAGTCGCGATAAATTTATCGCGTATAAATGGAACTGTTCCCTTACATGCATAAGGTACCACACCACTAATAAAAAACCCTATGCTTACTGTGTATAGACCATAATTATACGCCATTTTCTCGCTTATAAAGCAAGTGGTTGCTTCAACTTTGCATTTTGTGTGAAGATCATGGTCTTGGCTTTCCTGTAAACAACAAAAGAATATAAGGTCAAGGCAAAATGTTCGAGATATTCACCGTCGAAAATACGCATGTTTGTAGATTGCCCAGGCCTAGCCTAGGTCTAAGCAATTCTAATCAATTATTTGAAATCTCTAAAATGACTATAAAATCATAAAAATATTGTCAAAGAAGAAAATTTGCACTGATATTGTTTGATAATCTTCATGTAATAATCATCCGATCAAAAGTTTGGCCAACAACATTACTTTTGAAGCATTTTTATATATTTCACTTAGAGGAGTGTCATCCCAACCAATTCAACAGGCCTTTCGTGGACTGTTCCATTATTTATTTAGTGGTGTGAATCCATAAGAGATCAAATTAAAGTCTGATTTTTTCCGCTATCGAGCGACTGGTTTGTTCAAATCCTTGTTTTCTTTGAAGATACTGAGGTCTTCCATCAAAAGAACACCCATTTTGGTGGGGTTGACCTTCATTTTTCCCCGCAACGGGACGTGGAATACTAGTACACTCTCCAAATTGCTGTCTGCTATTCGGTGCATTTGTTCTAGAAGAGGTAAAAAGAGAAAAGGTGTGTCAAATCTTACTATTACAGAAAATACCAGGGTTCTTTGGTTAAATATTAAGTTTATCATGTTTATAGTCTACAAATCACAAATAACACAAATTTCTTTCATATTAAGAGCATTGTATACCTTTTCTGTACATTTAGATTAATGGTAAGAGGTGGGAGCCTTCTTGAATTAAAAACACAGGTTAGTGTTGGGCGCTAGCACACATTTATTAGGAGGTGTGGAATCTTATAATATGCTAATTATATGCAAATAAGGTCAAACTATTTTGTTCTCTATGACATTGAATCACCAAGTTGTATTCTATAATAGAATACTGTCTCCTTGTCTTACATATGTTACTTTTTGAATTAGAGCGTAATTTCAATAACATTCACTTTTGGTAATTCATGCTCTGTTGCACTGTAGTAGTGTCTGTTAAACAAAGCATACATGTAAGTTCACCCTTTTCCTTCTTGCTTCATTCTTGATGATGTCATATCCACTTCTGCTGACGATAGCTCGACCATTAGACTGATAATCTCTGTCGCCCTCTTACGTCGCTATCTTGCAGGATTAGTACAGCTTTAGCGGCCGTACGGTAATATTGAAGACTGGGGGATGTAGTCTAGCTCGACCATTAGTCATCCGACCGACGGCGTACTCGTTAGCCTTTCTAATTCTACGTAATTAATATATAGCCGGTCCTTACATTTGAAAGACCTTTGAAAATAGGCTACTAGAATGATCAAAACACTGAAGATTAAGTTTCATGCATGGTTTTCTATATAAAAAGACTACACTGAAAAACTGAAATGTTCAAATACTTTCTTTTTTCCCTTATTTTTACGTAGCGCTGATAGAATTGCCATTTCAATAGACCTAATTTAATTACTATAATCATGAACGAGGCTATTATGCCTCGTCACGAGTTTCGGAACATGATAGGTAATTGGACTATTGCAATGTATTCAATGCATTCCGCAAATAAATGAAAAAGCTTTTAAATAGAGCAATAAAGCACGCATCATACACTATACAGCTTATGTGACTCTTTAAAACCAGTAACTATCTGAGGATATTGAACTGAAACCTAATTCAGTACATTATAATAGGTCGTGCCTTGAGTTGGGACCCTTTTCTGTGACACTGGAGGTTTTGCTTCAAACAATTATAGCCTTAAAAAATGGGAAATTTATACATTTTCTAAAAGCATATAATAAGTTTCAAACCTCATTTTGTCAATTTCATCTCATTATACAGGGTTTGCAGAAAACATATAGGGTGTAAACTGAATAAATGCAACGAAAATTCATCAATTTTTCACTTGCGATTTCTGACTTTGAACATTGAATGATATTTAATTAAGTTGGCTATTTCAGAAATACACAAAAGTATTCAACAGAAAAGCATCGATTCCTTTTGCCTTTAGTTTCAACATGTTCAAAGATTAAGAGTATATTAATACAGTGTGGTCATCATTTGTAACAGATTTGCGGGAACCCCCCCCCCCTCCCATACTTCAATGACGCATTTAATTGGAATTTTGCAACTGATAGACATAACACATACTAAATTAAAGCATCCATTTTATACAGGGTGTAACAAGCTAAATTGCATATGGCAAGCTCTCAGCTGCTCTGTAAGTTGGATGTCACATAAAATGTCCTGTTTATCTTCTTTTTTCAGGATTACGCCACCCAGAACTACACAAAATGGATGTTGAAGATAGAATCAAGTCTGCATGCATTGATATCATAAATTCAAGCTTTAATTAGCATTAACAGTCTCTGCCTGTAAGAGTGTACCATTTTTTTTTGGGGGGGGGGGGGGGGGGGATGGGGGGGGGGGGGGTGATTCATGGGTGCTCAGATCAACTTTATAACAAAATCAGTGATACAATTCCATATCATTATACCATAGCCAAATTAAAAAAATAAAAATAAATCCCATTTATATCAAATTCTTTTAAATGACTATAAAAACACTACTTTTCTTTCAATTAAGTCAAGTTTGGTGATAACGCAAACACCATATCAGAACAATTGAGTAAATTAACGTCATTTGCGTATAGTTTATAATTTACATATTTAAATTAGCATCAAGTCAATTTTTTTTTTATATCAAGAGATGTATATGTTTTCGAAACCTGGAAATCAGTTATTCTGTGCATACACTTAATCCCGACATGTTTGTATTTATTTCATTGATTACTACCAATATTCTATAATTTATGTGAACACAACCATACATTTAATAATGTGCATGTGACCTATCCAATTAAAGCGTTAGACATACACAACAAAATGGTGTGAGCACTTTTTATAATTTTGTTTTAGTTTTTACATTGCATGTATTAAAGCAATTATGCATTTTATACATCCTCTTAGCTTTATTGTATGCATACATATGATTCAACAGGCATAACCACAGGGAACGTGCATTTAAATATACCGCGTTACCAGTGCACATGCCATTGTCACGACCCGAGTTAGCTCGGACTTTATAATTAAACAATTCACTGTAATACCCAGATTTTGTAAACAACAATTTAATATAAATAAAAACATAAATCATTAATAAACAACGCAACACATTTCACGCGCTCAGTGATCACTGATCTAGTCTGCTAATAAGTGCACTTATCGTTTGTATAATGTTCCACCAGAAGATCAGAAGATGGGCAAAACACAGAAGTTAGTTCCTCCGTAGCGATGTTCCGCACTGCACCGGAAGTTCACAAGTCTGCCAAAGTATCGTATCTCTTATTAATGTTCTCCGGTTCTCATTCAACAGGAATGATCTCGACTGATTATTGTCCTGTCATAGACAACGGACGATCCTCGTAATGCCGTATCTTTATTTATGTTCTCCGGCCTCATCCAACAGGGATGGGCTATAATTATAGTCTAGCCAAAGATACCAGAAAATTCACGCAGAGCCGTATCATTCTTTTGAGTTTTCCGGCCTGGCCTTCCTGGCCTTCAGGGCATCCGCCCTTCCGTCCCGTTTTCCAGCGTCCTATCTTCTGCCTTTTCTATTTGTTTTGTTTTGCTCTCTCCCGCGTGGTTCCGTCGCCACGACGCCCGCGCATTGCGTATAGTGTTGCGTATTGTCGCATTGCGTATAGTGTTGCGTATTATAGCCTTGGACCCTGACAGCCATATTTGTGCAGTCATGAATCAGCTCCCACCCCCACATCATGCACATGGAGAGTGAATTTCAATGGGGTTAACTGCATGGTTTTACCATTTGAAAATCTACATTCCCTGTGTGGACGAATAATATCTTTATCTTCTTTAGAGGGGGAGTAAACAAAATTTAAAATATGAATAGCCTATTGTATATTACGTCACCCTTGCAGAATTTAGTGTCATTGGCTCGAGGAAAAGTCATCTAGATACGGCAAGTAAAAAAAACTGTGTCTCAGCACCTTTTGGCTAAAAAGCTATGTGCTGTGCTATTTAAAAAGAAAAGAAAAAAAGAGCTCGGTCCTATGCGATTTTTAAACAATTTTTACATAAGAATATTAGCTATGTCTTATGTGATTTTGTAAAATATTAAACTTGCGTTGTAGTTATTTATTAAGAAATACAAATATGTGTCACCTCTCATAAAAATCAAAATATAGTAAATAGTTTTACGATACTTCGCCGATTCCAAATTTCACATGAATCGAATGCCTATATCAAATTGTGTGTAATATGAAGTTCCTACAATATTCCGTTTTTGAGTTATGAGAGAGAATCCGAATTTAGATGATTTTTTGTTTGGACTTCGCTTATACAATCCTGGAAAAATGCCTTGGAACGCTTTTCTGTCATTAACGGTAAACCGTCACCACCACTCCCCCGTGCAATGTTGAGGGATGCCAATGGCTTCAGCAGCTTGCTAGAATGTCCCAACATTGATTGAGGGGGATGGGGAAGGGTAAATCTCATTTGAAGGTGTTCCAAGATTGTGGCTGCAATTTTATTTTCCGTAATACAGATGTGAGTGAATATACCAGATTTAACTTTTATTGCGTAACCCTAATATGGGTTAATAGTCTCCCCATCCAATAAACCAACCCTCCGGAAAGTAGATTTCGAAAGAGTCAGCGACTTGGAGTACTATCATTATGATCATTGTTAAGTCCTATAAGCATAAGCATATCTATAAGTATTCCGATTTGTGATATTTACAGGCACCCACGCTTTCCAATCAAATCGACGGATTGATAGCCGTTTCCACCATCGTAAACTCCGCGTATGCTGCCTCCTCGCTTCTGCCATCGTCTCCACAATTTGACAAATATTTCTTTAAGCGATATATTCCCCAGATGGCAATATGGACCAGCGTTGTCACGATCGACATGATCAATAAAAAGCCGAACGCCATCACCAGGGAATCGTTCAGAAAACTGGTAATGAATGGCGTGATCCCCCCGGTACCTCCTGCCGACCAGTAAATAAGAGCAAAGACAAAGTACGTCACACCGTAGGCTATCGTGTAAATGAAATGTAGTAGACGTACAGGGGTGGCGGAGAATAATATGTCAATAAGGCTAAATATGCCTGGCGCAAGATGATAAGTGGTTTGATGAACCCATGCCTTTGTGTCGTAGACTCCTTCGTGAAAGAGAGACCAGTACACAGCGGAAACGATGATCTCACCATTGCAGAATATAGTGAACAGCAACCATTGAAGGGCGTGACGGATGCCTATGTCTGCAGAGAATAAGGGTGCGAGATAAAGAAATCATCAAAATAGTGAGTGACTTTTAGCTCTATGCATATTCAATCTAAACTCCGCACCAAAAGAAAGTAACCACTTTTTTCGAGACACTCTGTGTTTAATTCATAAGATCCAAAATAAATTTAAAGTATGGGCAAGAACTGGAATTTTCTTTGCGCATTTTGACACCTCATTTGTCACAATAGCACCAATATACAGTATTGATGAAGCAGTGTCCATTTGAATACAAAATGATGCAGATTCCATTGTTGCACCTAACCCTATACACCATGAAATAAAGAATGAGTTCACATACGCAAATGATAAGGATGATAAAGCAAAGGTTTTTTATTGGCTTCGTTTAATCAAAACAAATAATAAAAATAAAAAGCATTGTCATTTAATTAACCACAAATCCATCAGTATCGTGTGTGTCCTCCTCCTGCTGCGATTACAACTAGGAAGCGGCGTCGCATACTCTCTTAATGTAAAAGAGTGAAAATGTCACTCGTTGTTCAGAGTGAAGTCATTGTCACTCGTAACGAGTGATTTTTCACTCGGTGTCGAGTGACTTTTCACTCTGTGCGGTTGATGAGTTCAGAGTGAAATTATTGTCACTCGAAAAGAGTGATTTTCACTCGGTGTCGAGCGACTTTTCACTCTGTGCGAGTGATCAGTTGTACCAGATTTAAATAATTTGAGAGCCGGAACACAATCAAATAGACAAATATTCAAAAACTCAAAATATTCCTTATTTTATTAAATTTAAACATTATTGAAGTGATAATTAATGATGATATCAATGTAAATTGTTTCTGCAATAATTTTAAAGTCCAAATAATGATTAAATATAAATTACATTAATGAAACGCGTAAAAACATCATCGATAAAAAACATCATAGAAAGTAGATTTAGATACTCTTACATAGAGAAATATCATGTTGATATATGATATCGTTTCACTACCGAAAGGAAGTGATAATGTAACATAGGCAAATGACAGCAATAGTTCGGATAATGACTCTTTGTTTGTTATTCAAATTTTCTATTGAATTGCAAGTTATTCATGCGAATATGATACAGTAATTAAAATGTTTCATTATTCATTATTGTTCACTCTCAATGAGGGTGAAGTTCACTCTAAATGAGTAAAATTCACTCCTTATATATTCACTATTTTTTCACTCTAATGGAGTGATCACTGTAGGCACTCTTCGAAGAGTGGAAATTCACTCGTTTCTGGATTGAACAAAATTCACTCTTTTTTTTGAGTGAAAATGGTTCCACTCTTTCAAGGAGTGACTTTCACTCTATTAGAGTGATCACTGTAGGCACTCCTTTGAAGAGTGAATATTCACTCCATTTAGAGAGTACTGTTAATCAGGTTTTCAATGCGCTTCTGATCAAGAGCCTGCCATGCTCTCCTTATGATGCCTGGTAGACGAGCTAATGGTGTGGTCGGTCGGATGTGCCTGTCAATCCTGGTCTTAAGATGATCATAAGATCTGGTGACTTTGATGGCCATTCAAGTCGAGTGATGCCCTCCTCTTCTAGGAATGCATTGGTTATTCTGGCCCGATGCGGGGTGGCATTGTCATCTACAAACACGAACTGTTCACAGATTGCTGCAGCATAAGGTATCACCTTCGGCTGCAAGATCTCATCGACATAGCACCTAGCAGTCAAACCTCCTCTGACGACTTTTACATCTGTTTTCCCACCATGGCTTATCCCGCCCAAATTATCACGCTGCCTCTTCCAAATGATTCCACCTCCTGGATACAGTCGTCTTCATTCTCCTCGTTCCTCTGTCTCCATACTTGTCGAAGTCTATCGAATTAGCGTAAGCAGACTCTGGACTCATCTGTGAATAGGACATAGCTCCATTTCCTGCTACTCCAATTATGCTTATGATGCCTTGCAAATCTTAATCGATTACGATGGTGATGGGGTTGCAGCGATGGCCTTTTCCTCAGTCTCCGACCATGGTTAACCAGCAAAGTGGAGGCGATTTCTCACGGTCTGAACAAAAATCACTCCTGGGCGTTGTCCCCGCCTTCTGTGAAGCCGCCGCCTGATCTGCCGAGCTGAAAATTGAACATAAAAAACAAAAACCAACATCAAACAGTTGTCAAATCTAAATTTACTCACAGGAATTTGAATTTGTATTTCTTATTAAATTATTCGGTTTTGCAAAACTAAAAACACAGAAAGAATTGTTTGTCTACATACCGGTAAAAATCTGTTACCAATTGCTTTATTTACAATTGAAGCATCTTGCAGAGCTGATGTCACGCGAGGTCTACCACTTTTTTGGAGGTCTTTCACACTTCCAGTTTGAATAAATCTGTCTCTCCAAATCGACGGGAAACTTCAGTTACAGAAATTCCGGCGTCCAGCAAACCTATAATTATTCCTCGATCCAGTTCTGATAATGCTGGCATGGTCAAATTTGCGTTTTAACATTGTAATGACATATCCTACCTCTGACGGGTAAGAATTAAAAGCAGATTTGATCCATTGATGGTAACATTTTTTGGCTTACAAACATCATGAATGATACAAGTTATTGTAAAAGATGAGTCTCTGACATACGGGTGTTGGAAACAATTGACGGAGTGAGATGTTCGGATTATGATTTTCTTTTCATGGAGAAAAGGAAGTGGTCCACTTTAGATGTACTGTTTTGTTTACGATCTTTTCAGGTATTGCATCATTTCGTATTCAAATAGACACAGCTTCATCAATATTTGTGCTATTGTAACAAATTAGGTATCAAAATGTGCAAGAGGAAATTCCTGTTCTTTCCCATATTTTGAATTTATTTAAGGCCCTAGGAATTAAACACGTGGCGTCTCGAAAAAAGTGGTTACTTTCTTTTTGTGCAGTGTTTATATTGATCATGTTAGTAGTTGTGAGCAATGTCTAAATGATGGGCGCCCAATAAAGGTTTGTTTGATGTTCTCATGCAACTAACTTGGTTCTCATTGTGCCTCATTATTCACAAAATAATGCAACTAAAATGGCCCCCAAACGGCCAAAAGCCTAATCCCAGCGGCATTTGTAAACATTTGAATTAGCTGGGCCATAAAAAGACGAACGCTATTGTATGCTCTTATTTAGAAACAAGTCACAGTCTGAACATAAGTCTGTTGATGGAGGACCTTGACAGTCCGATCAAGTGAAATCCGCCTCTATTTTGTGTGTGAAAAACGCCTTATAGGTCACTGATAAGAGCACAGTTTTAAGGCCCTGTCACACCATAACGTATCGCCTCAACGTATGCCAACGTATGCAAAATATCGACAAATACGTTGGTGTACGTTGGTGTACGCTGACATAAGTTAAGGGTACGTTGGGGAAACGTCGTTTACGTTAAGAGCACGCTGTGATACGCTGCGACAATTTGGACCACGAAAAAATATTGAGCATGCTCAAAATTTCTCGACGTACTCAACGTGTGCTTAATACGTTCTGCATAAGTTCCCGGTAAGTTTGTGGTACGTTAAATATACGTTGACATACGCTGACATACGTTAGTGGTACGTTACTCGTACGTTACTCGTAAGTTTGTATACGTTGATGAACGTAGGCTGGGGGAAACGTACAGCCAACGTAGTGATAACGAGTTGATAACGTATATGTGCCGTATGTCTAACGTATGCCTGGCGTATTTCCAACGAGATTCGACGTATACTCACGTATTCACCTTATGCCGGGCGATCGTGTAAGGCCCTGTCACGTATCCATAGCGTATCCATAGCGTATTGAACGTATACATAGCGTATGACTAACGTATTTATAGCGTATCCCTAACTTATAACATACTTATGACAGCTTATCACAGCGTATGCGAGCGTATGCGAGCGTATGCGAGTGTATGACTAACGTATGCTTAACGTATACTTAACGTAGCGTAGCGTATTCGTAGCATATGATGATGGGTTGATATGTGTTCAGCACGACAGACCATGAAGAAGTGAGGATGAGATACTCAAGGGACCCATTTATATACTCAAACCCTCCATAAGTTCCCAAAACGCTGAATGCGCGCTAGCTGTACGGTAGCCCTGTCACACCATGGCGTATCGCCTGAACGTATAACAACGTATGCGAAATATCGAAAAATACGTTGGCGTACGTTGGCGTACGTTGGTGTACGCTGATACAAGTTAGGAGTAAGTTTGGGATACGTCGTATACGTTAAGAGCACGCTGTGATACGTTGTGAAAATTTGGAACACGTCGAGCCCGCGAAAAATTATTGAGCATGTTCAAAATTTCTCGACGTACTCAACGTGTGCTTAACTTACGTTCTGCATAAGTTCCCGATAGGTTCGTGGTACGTTAGACATACGTTTACAAACGTTGACATACGTTAGACATACGCTGACATACGTTAGAGGTACGTTTATCGTCTTAAGTTTTAGGTTGGACATATAGATTTACCCTTCTAGATATTTTAATAGTTATCATCTAGGCTGCGTTTACTTGAACTGGCAACACTTGTCCCGCCGTGTACGAAACTCAATTTCTGCAACGGCATAAGTCACGTGTTCGTTGTACGCCGAGGATACGCTGAGGATACGTCGAGCACGGCAGACATACGCTACGAATACGTTGGTCATACGCTCGCCGATCGCATACGCTGTGATACGCTGCCATAAGTTTGTTATAAGTTAGTGATACGCTATCAATACGTTAGTCATACGCTATGTATGCGTTTAATACGCTATGGATACGTCCATTCCATCACCGATGTTGACGCAATTCGTTGGGAAGTTGGACGTTCTTGGACGTTCTCGGACTCTGACAATTTTCGAGCTATTTTTTGAATACGTCGGCATACGTTTAGGCCACGTTCAGGCCATACGCTATGGTGTGACAGCGCCTTTAGTGTTGAAGCACCTATAGGTTATATAACGTGTCATCTGGGCATATATTAATTATTTTCAGTAGGTCTCAATGGAGTTAACATTGGCAGGCCTATGTGGCAATAATGAGCAAAATTAGCTCAAATAAAAATCCTACATACCTGGCTCATCGGCCTCGTACATTGATCCTTTCCTCACACATGCACATAGTCTATCCCAAATAAGGTTCCCTGTCGCTACGGTAATATATAGAGTAAATCCCCACACCGTCCAATGTGTCGGGTATGTAAAGGCTTTCCCGCCAATACCGTTGAAAAAGTACCAGACGATGTAGCCGATATACCATACGGGTAATATCAGGCGATAGAGGGCCCATAGTGCGCTGCAGCCTTTGTTTTTGCAGCACTTGATAAGAAACAGACAAACAAATATCAAAGAGAACAATCATTGTAATTATAACATTCACAGTCAAAACATCTCAATAGCATCATTCCATAGAAATAATCCGTACTTTTTTCAGATTAGCGGCCATTTTGGAAGGAACATACATTACGTAGTTAAGTACATGTACATGCACTGAACTAAACTCCTCACAAAAAGTATCGAGATACTTACACATGATCCAATAATTAACGCCCCGGAAGGGTATGGATTAATCGAAGCCAATAACCCAGTGTATAATTTTGTTCTGCGTATTTTGACACACCTCGATTGTTGAGATCCGACGTTATGGAGCGGAGTTATTTCAATGGATTTAGGAGCAGTTTTGGTATGGAGCGTGCTCCTTTACAGTCTGGAGGGATGGACTCTAATCAAAGCAGATGAAAATCGCATAATGGCTGCTGAAATGTGGATCTGGAGAAGAATGTTAAGAGTTAACTGGAAGGAGAAAAGAACCAACATAAGTATCCTGAAAGAACTTGGAGAGCTTATCAAAAGAAAGCTGGCCTACTTCGGGCACATCATTAGAGGCAGTGGTAGCTTACTGGCACTCCACATCATAGAAGGGAAAGTGGAAGGCAGCAGGAAAAGAGGTCGTCAAAGGAAACAATGGTTTGACAACATCAAGGAATGGACTGGTATGAGTCTTATAAAGGCCAAGCGTCTGGCACAAGACAGAGTAGCTTGGAGAAAGATGATCCGGAGATGTGATCGTATGGCAGCCAATCGTCATATCTGACGAAGGCCGAAGAAGAAGAAGAAAAAGAAGAAGAAGAAGAAGGAGCAGTTTCAAAAGTGACAATTGTCCAAAATTATGCACTGGGTTATTTGCTTCGATTAATCCATACCCTTTCAAGCAGTTAATTATTGGATCATTTTTAAGTGTCTCGATACTTTTTGTGAGGAGTTTATATCCATGTAAACAATGTCTTGTGTAAATTACATGCAATCAACAAAAAAAAGGTTATACTAATTTGGAGACATTCACTCAGTGTGTATTGAACGCAGCGTAACCAGCGGGGAAGGAAGGGGAGGGAGAATCCATGCCTACCACCACTCATGAATCCCAAATGAAATGAGGAAACATATATTATAGTCTGTACCACCAGGTGTCTTAACACTTTCCACGTGGCTATTGGTTTTACCATATTATACAAAACAGATTTTGCAGAACATTTCCCAACTTTCAAGGTCTATTATCTCAAGGATTACTGAACCAATACTAGGCATGTTTGTACTTATTTCAATGCATTTCTCATGGTGATTCCAAGTAATATCGCAATGAATTCAAAATGATTTTGACATTTTTGAAACATTTCGTGACATTTTAGAATGTCATCTGCAGACGCGTGCCGCGTGGAAAGTGTAATATGAATTTATAAAATGCATGTGTGCTTCAATATAAAACGAAGTCTAAAGGTAGGTGTTGATGACGATAGGGGGGGGGGGGGGGGTGTTGAATAGGAGGGATGTAAGGACCCCATCAAAAGTCCATTTGATGGTTTTTTTTATTGCCTTTAGCGAAAATAAAGCCTATACATAAGATATAGGGCTATTTATTTTCATTTGAGACACACTCTATATAATAATAACCAGTCAATCAGAACTAACCGTCCTTGCCTAATCCGTATTGAATCGTGTTGTGCTCTATTGAGGTAGTATTATCTCTATGACTATAGTCTCTGTCATAATACCTTGGACACAATTCAACTAATACGTGCGTGCTTGCTTACATTCGTATTAGCGTACATGCGTAAACCCGGTAGTGCGTACCGGGCGATTTTAAAATGATCGCGCGTCCTCATTGGTCAATCGCGAAGTTGACACGCGCATGCATGCAAACTTGTACGCGCTTTTCATGCATTTGGATGCAGCTCCGCGAACAACAACAAAATACGCTCGCGTGAAATAGCGCGAATTATGTCCAAGGAATTATGACAGGGACTATAGTAAGGCATGAATTTAATTTGATAGCTGATGAATTATTGAGTGTCCCAGCAGAAAAAAAGGACTGGCTGAAACTTTCAAATATCGTATTTTGGGCTTTCCCCTCACGGTCTCAACCTCTTATAAAAAGAGTTCCCCTATAGTAAATTTGTGTGCATTTATTTTGGTGATTATTGAATACTTCCTTAGTATTTTAAAATAAAAAAACAGCTTATAGATGCCGTGTCTGGGTTTCACAACGACTGATCTATACGTAGACTAACAATGAGCGTGTTTCTGCTGGGGGTACTGCAAAAAAGATTATTGCTGATTATTGCCGATTATTGCCGGGTTCTGCCTGTTTCTGCTGGGCAAACTTAGCGTTTATTAGCGAGCAGAAACACGCTCAATGACCAGTATATGGTTAACTCTCATGAAAACAGTGCAAAATGAACTTTTGTCGAATTCCGTTTTAATTCCGCTTGAAAAACTTATTTTCTGGATAGATCTCGATGTTTTCTATTTGGACATATACTTTGCTAGACTTCTGATCGTGTTTTCACGACAAATTTTGCGCTCATACACCCCAAATTAGCGAATTAACCAATGTCCGCGGCATACAAGTAAATGTTGCCTTTATTAATTACAATACGAAAAGTACAACACTTTCTACAACACTTGTCCTAATTTGTAGGGAACAATAGCGATTTTCCATGGTTAGAAAAAAATGAACATTCTTTACGATTTTAACCGGTTTCAATTTGATATATTCTGTCCGAGATATTAATGTTTATTACGTTACCTGCGATATATAGAATATCAAAGTTGTTCAACATTACCATTTAAACATTTAAATGTACATATTCTGAATCTAAAAGAACATTGGTGTTTGAAAATAATATTTTTAAAATTCTTTAGCAGCATGTCTGACCTTGAGAAAAAATCCAAATGCTGCAAAGCATGCGACCTTGTTAAGGATGTTTATTACGTTATTCAGATTTCTCCCGAACTATGTATCAAAACACACTTTTTCGTTAAAAACCTATTTGATACATTACGTAGAATCTATGGTTACTTGGGAGTACTCGTTAGCTCTGTCCAGATCGTCTACATGGTACTATGTGTACGAAAAACGTTCACTTCGTTATCGTTTATTACGTTATCGAATAAATCGATAACGAGACATCCACCCTCTACGACTGTATTAAGCAAAGACATGTGGCAGGCATTTTTCGCAGGCATACATGGGGAATACTTGTTGAAAGTACAGTGCGAAAAAAAACACGACGAATGGTAAGATATCCTTATTTTTTTCCAACTTGCATTTTTGGGTGTCTGAACTTTTTCGACGCCCCCCCCCCCTTTTACAAATAGTAAAAACGGAGACAATTTTTTTTCTTCACCTTCTGAAATCTCATTTGCACTATTTTCATGAGAGTTGATCATATTATATACATTATAAACTGGGCTTAAAACTAGGATAGTTCACCTTGAAGCTAGCCATCCAGAACTTTCAATGCACCCAATATGTTATGTTTGATTTGACTTAATAGAGAGCCAGAGGATTTTGAGATTCTTTAGAAATTGTGCTCAGCTATCAAAACTTTAATTGGCCAAAAGCCCTTGAATAGACTGCTCCTCTCTAAACATTGGGGGATTTACATAAAAGTGTCATGCAGTATTCATATGGGGAGTTAAGATGCTTCAATTTTCTAATGCAAGGAAGTAACAGTAAATAATAATAATTAGTATACATTTAGAATATCAGTTTATTCTTTTGGATATTAGTGTTGAAATCAGCAATTATATAAATACTCTGATTTAATTGAATGATAAACGTTTAAAAACAGCTATTGAATGATGATAAAAGATTCATTGAATCACTATTTAATTAATATTATAGAGATACTGTATGGTGATTGTATATAAATATTTGGACTTATTGCTAGATTTAACTTATGTTATAATTTGACATCTATTGTGACGTAGCACTAAATTAGATTTATGATCAAAGCGTATAAATAAGTTCAATGGTAATAACACTGAAATCTAAAGACATAAGACTTGATTCCAATATCTAAAGGGTTCTTTGCTTAATATATTCATCGAAAGTCAGAATTCAGTCATATTTATCAATACATTCTATTCATGTGTCTCAGAATAAGTAGGGTTAGCAAAGATTGTAATTACTTTCTGTGTACTAGTTGCTAAAATCGTAATTCTGAATACTTCATTTAGATATGTATCTAGGCTTAAAGACAGCAATGCTTTGTTTACACATAATTGTTATTTTGGTTAAATGTCAGGATTTAGTTGTAATTAAATTGAATGTCATTTACACATCACTTGAATAATTTAAATTTAGGATTTCACGATTTGGCTACTGAATCAAATCACTTTTGGATTTTACCTTTTATTTACCTTTATTCAGTCACTTATGAATTAGTTTAGAAATAGTTTGTTATATTGTTTTATGTTTAGATGAAGTTATGTAACACAGGATTTGGTGTGATAGTATATGATTCTTGATTAAACAGGGGCAATACCGCAGTCAGATGCGTACTATTTCGATATCACAATTTCATAACAATTTCTAGGTCAATCATTATCTAATTAACATGATTTTTTTGTTGTATCAAGTGAATTTATTTGTGTTCGAAAGATGATGTTTACGTAAGAGTGATTAAATCACTTGAGTGCATTTCGACACTCACTCAAAAGAAGTTCTGTGTTCCTCTTCTCAGGTACTGCGTCCTCTGCTGTAAAGGTTGTTACAGGGGGTAGCGGGGAGCGATCTTTATTACCGTAAACAACATTCGATACCTGACGGAGTAAAGTGCATAGCACATGTACATTGTACAGCAATACATTTATACAGTGAGTGAGTACGGTTAATAAATTCGCTAGCGGCGAGGGGTAGTGGTGGAGGTGGTGAGTGGTGGGGTGCATGGCGGTGGGAGATAGGGTGGCGATGGCGTTGGGGGATGGCGGTGACGGTGATGAGAGGTGGCGGTGGAGGTGGATGGCAGTGGGGAATGGCGGTGAATAGAATGGTGAAAAAAGGGTGAGCTTAAACCTGGCACATTTTACTTATTTTTCAGTCGATTACTTTCATTTTTTTTGGAAAATAAACTAGATTAAATACGCTTTATACAGACAACAACAATGTTATGGTTCAAAGCACACATCACGGTCGTCTTCAAACCGTACGCAATGTTCACCCTGTAGTCTGTCTGACTGTGGATGTCCCAGTGGCAGTGGCGGCACCAGCCTCATAATTTTAGGGGGGGGGGGGGGCAAGAATTCTTTTTAGGGGGGCATAGAAAAAAGGGATGCCATTTTACACTTAAATTGTCAAATTTGGTATAAAACTAACTAATTTGGTATGAAAAAGCGCGCTTGCTTTGGTCAAAATTGTCAAAATTTTGTCTAATTTAAGCTAATTTTGTAAGCAAATACGGAGCGCACAGCGTGGAAAAAATTGCTTTTTTAGCCTAATCTTGTCTATTTTTTTTCTAATTTTTAACTAAATTGATCCTTTTTTTTGGGGGGGGGGGGGGGAGAGGGGGAGTTGGAAGGGGGTATCCCCCCCCCCCCCCCCCCCTATGGTGCCGCCACTGCCCAGTGGATGTAGCCGGAACAAACGGGCTACACTCACATCCGCGACCGTAACCTACCTGAAAAAACACTGCCGTGAAATCCCCGGCATTATCTGCCCGGAAGCCAAAGTCACGTATCCGTGGACGTCTGCAACACCCTGTAGGCATCTTGTCAACAATCCCCTCAGAGCTGTGTGGGTCAGCCGTCGACCGTGAGGGAGAATAGCTGGGTCCACGGGAACGCACAGAAACTAAAAGCAGCGCCGTTCCAACTTACGAACGGTACGGGGTGGTACACCGTCTGAGAGACGGGGCGACACAGTAATAATACACGCCTCAGTGGATGATAATAGATAATGTGAATTGCCTATTTACCGACGAAGGACGCAAATTCACAAACCTAGAGGTTAAACTCTTGGTAACCGGACGTGTAAATCGATCATGCTTAACTAACCCCAAATATATATTTAAGCTGAAATGCTATAAACCCTAAAATATGTTACGGTTACTTAACCCCGAAGCACTAACCGAGAGCTAACAGAGAGAGTGTGCGCCGTTTGAATCCATCGTAATGCTAACCGCGAGTGAGATTTATGACCTGTTACCCAGGTATATACCGCAAAATGAAGAGTCGCATGACCTTGAGTTAACCTCGAAGCTACCCGCGCAGTAGCGTCGTTATTCTCGAGCTTAAAGTTTGTCGTGTGAACAAACACTCTTATTTAGCAGTAAAAAATATTTAAGTTCGAGAATACCTATTCTCGAGCTTAGTGGCCGTCTGAACAAGCCTATTGAAAAGTATACATTTAAAAGACAAGCAGAATCTACCTGATTTTAGGGGGTGACCCGGACACACCAGCCAACCGCGATTTTTTGGGCTTAAAATGTAGGTAAAGACATTTTCAACCACCAAATGAAAATGCAATGCTGCAACTGGTGGGAACTCCAGATATTTGCTCCCGAAAATTGAGAACAAGAAGAAAATTACTTTTTTTGCTGTACCATTTCGCTCATGAGACACACAGTACACTAACAGTATCCATTTAATCAGCCGGCAAAAGATTACCGATTAAGATTTCAATTAGGTGAGAGATGTATACATTGTAAAACATTTAAAGAAATTACGTCAAGATATCAAGGTCTTGCGACTATAGTTCGTTCCGACATAAAATGGACACTATTTTGTTTTGTTTACTACTAAAAACTATGTTTTCGCCCGGAGGCTCTTCAGGTTAATAAAAAAATAAATGTATATAGATGCATATTGAAAGACAACGGTGATGTACAAACTTCCCAGGATCTAGCAAAACATAGATACAAAACGTCGTCTGGAAAAGACGTTAACGAAAAAGGCATATTGGCCAAACAATATTAGAGGACAACTTCAGCATTTTCTAGTGGAGTAAATGGTGTTTACCTTCTTCACTCGGATCTGTAATTCAAATCTTGACTTTGGGTTCTCTACCATGCCTGAAGGTTACAGGTACCTGTAAAACCAGTTTGTTGAGGCAACAAGGCTTCATTGAATTGAATATCGTGCGTCCTGCATTCAACGGTAAGCTACCCAAAATTAAGCTTAACTCAATTTGCCAAAAATGGACTTGAGTCTTTCTTGCGCCCAGGCCTTCAAACAACATTATCGATGGTTCAACAACTCCCCCATACCCTAAGTACAGTAACAAAGCGTTGTCGGTTTGAGATAAACCCACTGTTCATATGCAAACTACTAGGATATCGAACCTTATTTGGAAACCACTAATGCATTATGTATCGATGCAAACATTGTAAACAACAACAAAATGTGTTCATTTTTTCGGCGTATAAATGCATTTTTCCATGCAATCCTTAAAGTTAGCAAACAGCTTTATATACCGAAATGTAGCTATATCTCTGAGGAAGTTATTTTTGGCGAGGGTCATATGTCACGGCTCACTCCTAAAGCCACAAGTTTAGTCCGAACGGTCGCTACCTGAGCATAAGAGAATCGCCGTTTTGCATCATCTGCGGTAAAATGTGTTCGCTTTCATCTCATGGACCGTATCACTATTAAAATTGAGGGGTGTGTTTTGATTTGATACATATATTCTATAAACATGTATCCAAATGTGTTGTGTAAATTAACCGCATTCTTGATTTAATTTTTCTCTGAATGTTAAAGGTGGTTTGTGAATAAAATGCTATTTACAAAATATTTTAAATTTCACAATTACTTTACCTTTTGTAACCCAGCCCATTCAGAAGTTCCCTCGCCCATATACGGGGAACGGACGATGTCCGAATAAGCGCCTAATTATAATAAAACATAAACATTTTTTTTCCTCGTTTTTTAAAGAGCAGCTATTTTTTAATGTCAAATTAAGCCTATTAAAACAAGTTTTTTTACTTGTTTTCATCAATTATCCAAAACGATATTCACATTTGAATGATGTAAATATGTTTGGTCGTTGTTGAACGGGGTTCAACAAAGTCTTCGTCGTTGTTTATCTTGAATCGACAACGGTAAGACGGGTTTATTTTGCTCGGGCAGCCGCAAAATAAACCCGTGTTACCGTTGTCGATTCACGATAAACAACGACGAAGACTTTGTTGAACCCCTAAATAAATAAATTATGAATTGATGGAATATGCACTTTAAGACAGTCATTTATTCTGATGCATAACTTTTCCTATAATTTAACAATATGTATTGTATACACGTCCATGAGTACAGAAATAAATCATAAATCCTTATTCAGGATGAAAACAATACTGGAAACTGCGCATGCCTACTAAATTACTACTATCCATCACTGAAACTACTGTCTGCTGTTTAATAAGACGGAGTCATCCGAGTTAGAGTAGTGCGATGTTTGCTTTATTTCCTCCTCGTAAGAACGATGAGGCTTATCGGATTTCGTTCTTGTTGTCATCTAATGAAATAGAGTGAGACTCATAACCATGCACTAAATTAACATCTAATCTAGTAAAAGGCATTTTCTGGACGGAATCGAAACCAATGAGGGAAAATGAAGTAGAGGCACAACGGGACGAATGATCAAGGATTTCATTGTGAGTAATCCATACTTTTGATTATTATTTGAATAAGGACGTTACAAATTACGGTAATTTGAATCGATTTTGTAGTAGAATATATAAACGGAAATTATCAGGATTTTCTAAAGGGAATGCAGGTCATGCTATTAAAATTGAAACTTAAACTGGAACCAGTAGAGTAGACAGTGACTTTTAAATTACGGGGTCTGCTAAGCCGGTATTTCCTGTTGTCGGGTTATTCATTACTGTTGAGGAGTTATTTCATGACGGCGTTAGAGGCTACGTGGCCTTTTTATGATTTCCTTCCACTCTCAATCCCAGAAACTATTATCGATCTGATAAGTTACATTTATTGTCCAGAGTGCTCGTGGGTTCGAGTTAGATGTAATTTAAAACACCGAGTCAAACAGTTATATAACATACTTTTTTTAAGTATTATTATTTAAATCGCGTCGGTGAATTCCTGCGATAATTTTAGTTTGGCGAATTTGAATTTCCACCGTGTTTTTTTTTTCTCAACATAGTTTAATATATCATAACATATAGTATGAGAGACAATTTGTTGTCGCAACCGACTACCCGTATTGGATACCGGGCTTTTCAAACCTGCGAGTCATACACAGGTGCGAGCTTTTCACTGTCTCTGCAATAAGTATCAACGTAATGTCCAATCCTTACGATTGTCAAGACATTGCTACTGTTAACATCTACAGGCTGTCCCAAAATGATTAGTACCCATCGATGCCCAAAGTTCAATCATTTTTATCATCATCAAAATCGATGGGATTAGTTTCGGGTTTTTTACATCATCTTTGTCATACTGTTGTATTTTATTAGAATTTTAGATCATGAATATTGGATTTATTAAACTCAAGATATACTCCATTATGTAAAACATGGTGATTTCACCTTTTTGGCAAAGTGCAAAAAAATGTGTTTTTAACATCTTGTTTGAAAGACACTGATACATTCTCTTAATCTCTTGTCTGCTAATTATCTGTGGTTCCTTTCTATTTTAAACTGCTGTTGTATTATATTGTTGTTCAAACAATTAATACTTCTTCATTTGGATTCAATTTGAAGGGTAAAAATGGATCGTCACGCCTGAGTGACCCCGAGCTTTGTTTCTATAATGAGCTAGTTTTGAGGCTATACTTGAGGGATATTTAAACAGGTAAAGACGTAGTCATGGGTAATTAGCAGTGGCTTGGATTTCTTTTTCATATTGGGGATGCAATTTCCTACAAACTTGCTAAAAATAATAAAGTCCATTAGTGTTTAACTTCACGAAATCCATTATCCAATGTGAAAATGAAATCTAAGCCACTGCACTGTGATTCACCAAATACCACTTCATTTAGAAGTCCCTAAACACTTGTCAAATAAAACAATGCATGGGGTCACTCAAGTGTGACAAACTTCTTTTACCCGTTATTTTGAATTAAGGAGAGTTATTAGAAATGATTTGAACACCCATAACCAATAACAGTTGCAACCGAAAGACACACAAGATGATAGTGAGATTATGAGAATACTCAAGTTTCTTTTAAACAAGCTGTAATAACACACACATCTTTTTAGCACTTTGCCAAAAAGGTGAAATCACCATGTTTTACATAATGGAGTATATCTTGAGTTTAATAAATCCGATATTCATGATCTAAAATTCTAATATAATACTACGGTATGACAAAGATGATGTAAAAAACCCGGACCTCATTCCACCGATCTTGATGATGATAAAAATGATTGAACTTTGGGCATCGATGGGTACTAATAATTTTGGGACAGCCTGTATATGATTTCGTGAACTGTTAATGTCAATACTCTAATAGAAAATAAATGCTTAAAATTGATCAAATAAAAATTAAAGCATAATATTTTAACAATTTCAACCAAATACATTATCTATCATTAATTATCTTAATATTAAAATACAGTAATAAGGAGTATTAGCTTTCAGTTGTGACACCTAATTGGCAGAAACTTAGTTCAAACTGTTGTAAACATCTTTATAACTTTGTGCTCTTACAGGGTGATTCAATCTAAGTTCAGGTCCCAATTTCATTGATTTTTTTTAACCCAATTTGAAAACAGAAATTATTATATTTAATGGCATATATAGGCTTTAAGGTAACGTATTTTTTTAATTCGTTCAAATAGATTATTTAGTATGGAAGATATTTGTATTTCCAGGAGCGCGGTGTAATTGTAATTTATTTGTCTTTTATAAATAAGTCAACGCATATCGTGTTGGTAAACTTGGTATTACTCATGATTTCAGGGTGTAAATAGCTTGATTGTTATGAACATGTCCGATGTGCATTGGGATGCTTATGTGTTTATATTGAGACAGCAATATTATTTTAAAAATGATAGATGAACAATGACAATTATGAAGAGTTCTATGAAAATGTGTGTATAACAATACTGCAACAAAACCTACCTAGCTAATATTACGATGGAGTTCATGGATTATGTTATAATTCTACATTGTGATTGTATATTGTCATGAATAATAGGGTTTATACATATAATATTCAATTTCAAAATTAACACCTTCATATGGAGAAGTGCTTTTACTAATTTGATAAAGCGTGAACTCTGCAGGCCTATATAAACTGGCACGACATGAATTTACAACCTTTTACTTTGAAACACGTGATCCAATGTGAATCCATTTCAAAAACTGTTAAAACATCTAATCAACGGTTAAAAAATCATGATTCCTCGTATATCAAATTAGTGTGCGTACTTATTGTCATAACTGAAATCACTATTGAATGAATAATTCGGCACGATCACATATTGGCAAATAGGTTACACAAAAGGTTAAAGGCCTCTATTAAGTATTAGGTTAATTTTACTCTGAACCCCTACTACGTAATATATATCCCATGGACACAGGTGCATCATTTTCTATGCCAGGCTCATACACTGGCAAATGTAATCAAAATACACAAAACTTACAGCGTGATATAATAATGAAGATTCAAGCTTAAAGGAATGGTCCCGCAAGCACAACATTGAGCATTATTTGTTAGACAATAATTATCGAGCCGAAATTACGTAATTATATAGAACAAAACACCATATTAGTCACAAAAATGAATAAAACCTGCCATCACTTAAAATGCAATTTTTAAAATTCGCGGCGATCGAAAGACCCGGTGTCGATGACGTCATGGGTATCGGTGCTTAAATTTGCGCATGTGCATTGTATAATTATGACATCATCGACACTGGGACTTTCGATTGCCGCGAATTTTAAAAAGTACATATTAAGAGATTGCGTTTTTTATTTGTTTTTGTCATCATAAGTGTGGTGTTTTGTTCAATAAAATTACAAAAGTTGGGCTCGATAGTTATTTTTCTAACATATAATGCACACTTTTATGCTTGCGGGACACCTCCTTTAATAAAAACAGCCTTGTATACGTATTGAATAAGTGTCTATAGATTGCGGCCGTTCTCGTTGAATTATAGTTATATAACTTATACAGCGATTGGTTTGAGCGGAGGTTGAGTTATGCTGGTTATGAATAGGAATAGAGAATATCTGTTCCTAGGGATTCACTGAGTATTTGATGTTGATTGCTTTCATTATTTTAGATGACTTTATACTTGTGAAGCTATGCTATTATACACAAACATCTAGAGTGACCAAAACACTATAACACTGAGGTGATTAACTTCGCGCGTCGGTTAAGATTAGTTACAAATATAGAATTTGCAAATTTATTAAGTTAACAAAATGTATGTTTCGAATACTTCTCTGGGTGAACGGCCGTTTAAAAACAGCATAATATAATACAGCTTCATATTTGCCGAGACGCCGAAGCGTCGAGGCACATTAGAGGCGAGATACCTCAGTATTCAGTTCACTCAGCACCACGGTCGAATTTTTAGATTGGACGAAACCGCGTAAATATTAAAGTTGTTACCGGTTTTGTCCAATGAAAAGGCTTGTATTAACATTTGCTTGGATAGTTTTATCAAAGACATCCATAGATAAAAAATAATGATTGGACAAAACAGCGTAAATACTAATGTTGTTATCGGTTTTGGCCAATGAAACGAATTGTATCAACAATTGTTTGGATAGTTCTATCAAAGACATTCATAGATAAGAATTTCTGATTGGACGAACCAATAAGACATCCAGGTTTATTCTAGCTTTCAACATATACTAATGATTGTTTGAGTCGCGCTTCATAGATTTGATGGTGTATTATTTGTATTCGATTGCGGTCGTTCGATTTAAAAACAGTCGTTAACGCTTTACAGCGGATCAAAATTAATTTCATTATCAAATTATTTATGGCCTGAATTTATTAAGAAATGGTGTTTTTTGGAGAAAAAAATATTTTAAGATTTGAAAATATTTATTAAATTATAAATGATTTGTATCGCATACAAAGAATATGTAGTATTAGATTCCCTTAATTGGAATAATCCGTGCTCTATAAACGGTCGAGGAAACTTCTGAATAGGGTGGGTTACAAAAGGTAAACTCCGAGGTAGATATGACAGACGACAAATCATTTCGTTTAGGAATTATAACGTTTAGAGAAAAATGAAATCAAGAATGCGTTTATATTCACATAAAACATTTTGGTAGGCCCACAGATTTACAGAAAAGAAAGAAAAAAATTCAAAATTCAAAAACACACCCCTCCATTTTAATAGTGTACTGTTCCAAACATGAAAGCGAACATGTTTAGCCGTTTACCGTGGGAAAAGACATTGTGATGTCCGGGCGGTCGTAAGTGATGAACAAATCATCGAATCGAATTTTACCAAAGAATTTCATTTTATTAAAGGGCTATTGCACCGTTATTGAAGCATCCAAAAGTCATTTGAAAGGGGAAAGATTTTGTTTGAGTCAAGTTTGAAGCCACTAGACCAGGAAAGTCGAGGTGTGCTTTATTCTACTTTGGCGTCTCGGCCAGTTTTTTTAGAAGACTTTCATTTGTATACTCGAAATAGTTACGAACCAATCAGAAAGCAGATACTAAAATACGCGGACTGCATTAAAAGTGTCTAATGGACCTACGGCACACACCCCCCTGGCCACAGTCCGCCATGAGATCAGCTCACTGCGCACTGACTGCGCATGCTTGAAACTCAAAACTCAAAATTTCGCCAACCAACTACACCAAAGCAACTGATTGGTCGACTTTAAACTGTAGCCTTAGTCTCTTGTAGCCTTTGCAGTGGCCTCGCTGCGCCGTAACCACCGACGAAGTGATGGTGCGTGAATAAGCTCATGTTTATTCACGAGTTTTTCAGTCCTCACGTTTGAGCACCAACCAATCAGAGTTGTGAGGTCGAGCTGACGTGTTGCGCACCACGGATGTCTGTTTGACGATTTAGGGGGTGAGGTTGAACTCGCGTTCTTTACGTGAGGTCAACCTCATGTGACGTGCGACCATTGAACTTCGTGTGTGCGCCGTAAATACTCGCACGCGTTTTATTTTGATTCGTTGTTCACGCAGCAAGAGTTCGCCGAATTTTAAAACTTGTTAACGTGTTTAACATTAAAGACATTTAAGTATGGCCAAAGTTGTAAATGTTGATATGGTCACGTGTGAATTATGTCAATACATGTTTTGTTTCTTGAAAAAATAGAAAATTCAATGCACTTACGCAAATGTTGATATGATAAGAATAGCACTCCCCCTAGGGCAAAATATATGCCCTTGGCATCATACTTTCCCAGGTGTGTAGATCATTTTAAACTCCAGATGTTCTAAAATGGATGGATTTCTAACCAATTTGATAAAGAAAAACGATCTACACACCTCAGAATTGCAAAAAAAAAGAAGCTTTAAACAAGTCCACTTTTTGTGCCTTTGAACAGAGTGCCTGCCGGGAATGTAGAATTACACAGCGCATTAACCCATGACCCCGGTGCATGTTCGATGTGTATAACAGATCGTAACATGTATAATGCAACACGTCACGTTACGACACAACGTTCAGTCATGAAGCATAGCTTCATTGTTCAGTCGAGCGATGATTGTGGACCGTATAAATGACGCCATTTTTGTGTTCGAAAATGTCAACGTTTTTTACCCTTCTTTCAAAAATAAGGAGTATAATCACATTACATTTTGTGCGAGAGAAACACACACATTTGGCACAAATTGCACCATAAAAATCCGTTCGTTATAAATAAAGGGATAATATGGTTAACTAATAAAACTATCACAATTATACTCGTCGATCTCTGTGGCGTGCATACGTTGGCCATGTCGTTGGCAATCGGCAATCATGGGTTCGATTTCCGTGTATTCCTTGTTATCCTTTTATTTTTAAAACTTGATAGTGGATTAATGTAACATCATTGTTATGTCAATTTTTATAAATTATAAAGGCCGCCCATGCTCACTTTTAGCTTGATATAGCTAGGCTAATATACAATTGTAAGCAAGTTTGTGACCTCTTTGATTTTAGGCTGGTAACACAATCCCATAGTAAATTTCGTTAACACAGTGTAAATTATGTTTTCTACGATACGTATAACGTGATAACCACGATCGTTTTCGCAAAATATCGCAAAATGGCGCGGTACCCCCCCTCCCCCCCCCCCCCCCCCCCACCTACACTCAGTCATTGGTATAAGGAAGCGCCCTCAATTAAAACAAAAAATGATTTTGTGTTTTTTAAACGCTAGCCTAACTCACTAGTATGACAGAAGTAAAGAACACGATACTAAGTCGTTTCTGCAAATAAATGACGTTTTTAATAGAGATCTAGCCGGACTTTCATTATTGCGCAATACTTGCAGGGTTTCAAATCATTAATGGTCATAGGTTGTTTTAGCAGTTGGATCATTGGATTTTGGTACAGCAAATACATTATGAGGCCAACGTATATAGCAAAACAGCTACCTATATTTTATTCTCTAATTCTATAGTTTTAAAACCTAATCCAGAAGATTTTTTTTTCTCGTTTGAATTCATTCAATGTACCCCGATTTCTACCTTTAACCAGAAAGTAACGATTGCTTTTTTTCTTTTACATCAAAACACATAAACTGAAACAAATCAAGCATGTTTTATTATAGGTATGGTGCAATTTGTCCCGTGAAACTGGTCCTGTTTTGCGTTTATCGAGCGTAAATCAATAGAATGATATGGTCCGATGTAATTATACCCGGAGATTGTTTTTAATTAAACTTTGTGTCTCTATACTTCGCTCCTTGATTTTTGTGTAGCAGAGTTTATCAATATACACAAATATCTTTGTTATAAAGATCAAGTATTCGCGCAGAAATGAACAATAATGGTAAATGCATTATTTATAGAACTGTGTATAGCGTTGACTTTGTATGCCTTTCTGCTTTTTATAAATATATACTTATTAATCTTACATTGCAACTGTACAATGCTAGAGTGGAAGCAAACACAGGATACATGCTCAGTCACGCTCACTGGTAATGAATTCATCTGACTAGTGGTTATTTATGGTATCCTTGCCGAATATTGAATAAGTCAACCGGTAACATTGACAAACAAACAACCATCAAATCTTTCAAGACTTGATAGTTGTTTGGCAAACTGGTTATAAAACTGAGAAACTTAAAAAGGGAAAATAGACGTACGACTCCAATTGCTTATTTATTACTTCCATATAGCATGAAACACATTATTTTAAAATTTAAAATCAGCATCCAAAGAAAGGCTTAATACGTAGGCCTAAGGGGGGAGGGGGGGGGGGGGGGGGGGGCGGGGAGGGGGGGGGGGGGGCTTCTAATCTCTCTCTAATCAGCTGTAATGGATCATTCACGTCAATATGCGGCCGAGTGCACCAAACTGGCGTAAGTTTGGTCTATGTAGCTACATCTCTACATGTAGTACTAATGCCCTAACTATCACGTAAATTACTAGCGATTTACATGTACATGTATGCAAGCGTCAAACGTTTGTACATGCATCGAACAGCAATCATAATGACACGGGTGGTGTTCCGTAGAATTATATTAAATGTGTCGTCAGTCGCTACGTCAAACGTTAATTTTAATAACATGAATAATGCAACACGTCACAGCACGTCCAGTCGAGTAATGAAGTCCGTTAAAATGAAGCCATTTTGTGTGTTTTTGACCGTTCTTTCAAAAGGCGACGAAAAAACACCCCCGGGAAATGTACCGCCGAGTCAGAAATTTGAGAGTGAGTGTGGGGGGTACCGTAAACAAAAATTGCGGGCGGGGGATATTTAGGAAATTCCAAAAATTAGAGTCGGTCGGGCCCGTACAACAGTGTTTTTTGGCTATAATCTTGCTAGACTTCCGTACGGGACAAACCGTGTGCAGGGTACAACACATTTTAATTGTTGTGAGCATGCGCACATCAGTTACGGGACGTCTAGCAAGACATTGCCGGGTTTATAAAGTAAAAATGTCCATGCATTTATATTTAATTTTTCTATTTATTTATCTATCATTTATCTCTGGATTGCTATATTACTTCTATCTATATAATTATCGGCGGGGTGCACCAAACTAGCGTAACTTAATAGGAGGTAAGCTAACCCCTAGTAGTTATGCTCTAACTGTAGCGTAACTTACTAACGATGTAATTCTTAGAGCATAACTGGCGAGTAACACAGGCATAATAACTAGAGAGGTAAATATCCACATTAATCAGCATCGTCCCCTTACAAAATTTATTGTCGCATGCGTCAAATGTGTGTACATGTATCAAACAGCAATAATAGTGACACGAATGGTGTTCCGTAGAATTAAAATAGGGACAGCGGTCCCAAATAGGTCGTCCGTTTATATGGGTAGTTTGGTTGCAATTGTACTTCATCTGTTTAAATGTAATCAATTTTACATATGCAGCCAATTTTACATCTTAACCTCAGTTGACCTTTGACCTTGGTATGTGACCTTTGATCTCATTAACATATGAAGGTTTCCATGTTGCATCTATGACCGAGGTTTGGTTGCAATTGGTCATTGTATGGAAAAGAAATGGACGGTACAAAAAGTGTGTACTAAATTTTGACCTCAGATGACCTTTGACCTTGGTATGTGACCTTTGACTTCATTTACATATGAAGGTTTCCATGTTGCATCTATGCCAGAGGTTTGGTTGCAATTGGTCATTGTATGGAAAAGAAATGGACAATACAAAAAGTGTGTACTAAATTTTACATCATGATTTCAGATGACCTTTGACCTTGGTATGTGACCTTTGACCTCATTAACATATGAAGGTTTCCATGTTGCATCTATGACCGAAGTTTGGTTGCAATTGGTCATTGTATGGAAAAGAAATGGACAATACAAAAAATGTGTACTGAATTTTACATTTTGACCTCAGATGACCTTTGACCTTGGTATGTGACCTATGACCTCATTAACATATGAAGGTTTCCATGTTGCATCTATGACCGAAGTTTGATTGCAATTGGTTATTGTATGGAGAAGAAATGGACAAAACAAAAAGTGTATACCAAATTGTTGACACACACACCCCCACCCCGACACCCCCACAGACAGACAACACCCACGAAGGATGCTGCCATAAGGCCTCTTCCTACGGACGACCTAATAAAACTGTGTCGTCAAGCGTTGATTAATGCAACACGTCTATGGCACGTCACACCACGTCCAGTAGACATGGTAGAGCAATGAAATCTGTGAATATGACGCCATTTTTTGTGTTCGAAAATTGTAAAGTTTATTACCATTCTTTCATAAATAAGGACCATAATTACATTATAAACACATTTTGTGCGAGAGAAACATACAAAATGGTATAAAATGGCTAACATTTCACTATCAAAATCCGTTTTTTTTAAATAAATGGATCAATGGCTTAATAATAAAAAATATCACAATTCTAGCGTCAAGTCTCTATGGCGTGCTACTGTGGTCCTGGCTTTTGTAAATGTAAATCACGAGTTCGATTCCCGTAATTCCCATTTCTTTTCTTCTATTTTTCTTTTTCTTCAAAAAATGATTTTAATGGCTTTAGTGACTTTAATGAAATCATTTATGTCAATTTCTATGAACTACAGTACGGTATTGACATTAATCAATCGATTTATTAAATGTGAAGGTCAGGCCCATGTATTTTTATTTTGTATTCATATTTTTATTTACTTTATTTATAATATTCATTCAATAGGCATATTTATTTATGTTTTTTTTAAATTATTTGATTTCATGTTATTTAATTAGTTAATTAATTAATTAATTACATGAATATTTGTTGATCGATTGATTGATTGGATGCTTAATTGTTTGAACTAATTTTAACAAACTGCTTATGCATGAGTGTGGATAGTTTTAAAATATTTTATAATAAATTGGTCTTAAATGTATCATTGAGTATAATTATTATACACAAGTTGATAATATATAAATTGTATGATAAAATTCTCCCACTGATCATCATATCTATGTAGAAATTGTCGTTTAGTTACAGCATTAACTGTTATGCTTACTCTTGGTTCCGGTGAGGTATAAGATTTAGCGTAAATTACCCGCCAGTTACTAGTCTAGTAGCTTACACCAGTTTGGTGCTCTCACAATTTTGGGTTACGCCTCAGTTACTATCAAGGTAGCGCTATTCTTCAGCTACCCGTCATTGGTGCACTCGGCCGTATTGCTTGATAAATAATTGATTTGACTTGAGTGTTCAGTTAATCCAAGCATATGTCTTGATTAAAGTCACCTATTTCATTTCATTTTACCTTGCCAACTATTTAGCATCGATAGTTGCAGCAGAACAACGTTATGCTCAAACTTACTCTTTGGTCTAGACAGGTATATGATTTAGCGTAAAGTAATCGGTGGTTACTAGCCTAGTAGCTTATTTCGGTTTGACGCTCTCAAAATTATGACCTACCTCTCACTGGCGAGCGAGCGCTTTTCCTCAGTTACTCGCCATAGGTGCACTCGACCGATGGTGTAGTGCATAGAAAACTAAAGCAACTTTCACCGTTGAAATAAGAAATTACTTAACCTAGTGTTAATAAATTTCCCTTTTGACACTTGCGTAAAGATCGATTGTCGCGTGCGTTCGAGCGTTTTGTGCTCTTTGTTTGTCCAGCCAATGAGTGCTCTTGTGGGCGTTTTGGTTTTGCATCCATTCTCTGTCTGTGAGATGTTTTTTCCATCACAGTTTTTGGTCATTAGCTCCGTGGTTCTTGATGAGAGAACACGCTCTAGCCAGCTCAGCAAATCTAAATTTCCCACCCTCCCTCCCAAAAAATGAGGCGTAGGGTTCGCTGGTTGTTCCCATAGCATGTCTCGTTATTAGTTATACATGCCAGTTGATTCCTCAGTTATTTGGCAGTTTTTTTTTTTTTCTATCAATGTAAAGAACAACTTTACAATAATTTTAAAAATGTAACGATTGATATGCATTATTTATTCAACAAGTAATTGTACAAAATGTTATGCAAATTGTACACAAAGGAGTAAAAATGTGGTTAAAATTTAACCGATATGACTTCATTTCAAGTGTATGTTAAATGAAGCGGCATCGTGCCCCAAATTAGGGAATTTTAATGTTGGTACTCATACATGTAACAGAAAGGTATCGCTAAATCCAAAGATCAAAATAGGATCTTGGGTTTATTCTCACTTCACGTCGAGTGAAACGGATAGCCAAAGTTATAAATGTACGTCCTAATTAAATTTGTTTTCAGCCTTTATGTAAACTAAATTTGATAAATGCAATTCTAAAAGGGCGACAATTGCATGTCTACCCTTTTAAACTGGATATAAATTCGTGGTTTTGCCTCAATAATGCTCGTTGTGATTATTTCAATTCAATTCAGGTTTGCCTATCCCCATGTTGGATATAGAACGGATGGGCATAGTTGTATGTGTTTTAATATAATTAAATCTGTCTTCAGCCCTTAAAGGTATATTATGTGATCTTTCCAGTGAACGCCCTCAACATCGAAAAAAAAAATAGAAAGCAGATTTTCTTGCAAATTTACATTTCTGATCATAAATCATGCATACATTCCAAGTTACAGGGCGATACGATTCTTAATTACTTCAAAATCATGGTTTTAGAGTGAAAATAAACTGTCGGAATCCCGACAGTTTATATTTTTCACTCTAAATTCACTCTAAAACCATGATTTTGAGGTAATTAGGAATCGTATCACTCTGTAACTTGGAATGTATGTATGATTTATGATCCGAAATGTAAATCTGCAAGAAAATCTACTACTCTAATCATGAATAGAGGGCGCTCTCTGGAAAAGATCACATAATATGCCTTTAATGCCAGGTCGATTAAGGGTCGGATGGGCAAATAAGTTCATCTTCCCATCCGCGACGTAGGTCAGAGATTCGTATTCATTATTGCAAATTATATATTATCGTTTGAATTGTTTTGGCGTATGTAGTCAGTGAAAAATAAATGGCAGACTTGCCTCTCATCATCACGGTGGCATCCGCAAATGTTGGTCTGGTCAGTGTTATACTTTCTGAGCGTCAGGTGGCAATGGTTAGTTATAAACTAAATAATTATTATTTACATTTGATAATCAGGCAATTTGCACAAAAACTTGACCTCTTCTGTTTTACACGAGTATATTTGGGGTTTCGGATTGGTTTTTTAAATCACGGACTCGCAAATAATTTGGACGGCTGTAGGCCTATTTTTTGCGTTATACTTAATGTAGGATAGACGACGGACCAATATGAAAATCACTCAGATTCAGCCAAAGTAAATATATTCGATTTCTTATTTGCTTGAACAATGTTTTCATAATCACAGTTTTGTGAAGTAAAGTTAGGCCAATTATAATATTTGTTATCATGTTTATGGACCACGACCACTTTTCACCTAAGATAGGCTTATGAAAACGTTCATAGCAAGATTCTGTCATTTTACCAAAATATGGTAAAAATTGACCTTTTTTGGTAAAAAATTGGCCGAAATGACCTATACATTTCTCTAGTTAATCTATATAATAAGTATATTTTCTGTGGACACAGGACCCTTTTTACCTTAAATAAGCTCATGAAAACATCTGTAGCAAGATTATGATTTTGTTATCCCAAATTGGTCAACATCTTCATTTTTTGACCAAATAATGGCAAAAATGGCAAAAATGTCGTTAGTGGGGCATAAGAGTGACTTTTGCATAAGATAGGCTTGTCAAACCTTCCTTAGGTTAACGGTACTTATCTCCTAGGGCCAATATTCGAGTCGTGTCGGTCGGTTGGGTTAGCACTGTCGGTTGTCAAGCTCGATTTTTCGCGCCGGTTTGGAACCCCCCCCCCCCCCCTCAAAAGTTGACAGCCTGGTAAGTTTCTTGTAGGATGACTTTCATTTTTGCACCACCTCCTAGTATGACATAACTGCGCCACTGACTACAATACATGAAACAGAGATGTGGACATATCGTAACTGTGTCGTCATAGTTTCGATCAATATGGAATCTTATATAAGGATTAATGATGACTCTCGATAAATTCGGTCAGAAATTGCTATCGTAAATGATAACTGATCGTGTACAATAACCACCTTTAACTGCCAACAAACGGAAAGGTTACGTCTTGCGCAATACTTTCGGTCCTACTTGACTTGGAAAGTCAAACGCCTCAGGGGGTTCAGGCAAGAATTGCAGGATATTGCACGACTTGAAATGTAATTAGAATGCCAATTTCTCCGTTTATGCATTTCTATTTGAACGTATGCATTTTTTATGACAGTTTAACTGTTCAAAACCGCTTTGGTTGGAATATAAAACTGCATTAATATAGATTAAAAACTGGCCATCGGAGACTCAGCAAGGGTCTTCTTTTATTGGTCCTGTTGGTGTAGAAGGTACTATACCGAATCAGTGTCCTTTAATAAACTATTGTAAGCTGAAAACAATAAAAAACAATCGGGCCTGGATTCATATCTGGAATAATTTTCAACTTCTTGAATTTGCGCAATGACGATAGATCTCGAAATGTTCATAACGCATATATGTTTCTTTCGATCATTCTTAATAAGAACACAGCTACACTGAAAACATTTTTCGGTTTATCTGTACTAAAATAAATTAGTAAAAACGATGTCTGTTTCTACTAACTTAATATTAGTTCAAGCATTCTCTAACCAACTTATAAATTAGTTGACCATGTTAAACTAGTTTTTGAACTAATTAAAATTAGTTCAACAATTGTCAAAATTTAGTGATGTTAAAAATTAGTTCAGTATGATAAACCAATTTGTTCTACTAATTTTTAGGGTCGCTCTACTAGCTTAAAAATTAGTAGAAACGATGTCTATTTCCACCAATCTTGCTTAGTTCATTCATTTGAACTAAGATGGTCTACTAATTTTATAAATTAGTTAACCATGGAAAAATTAGTTGTACTCCCTGAACTAATCATGTTTACTAACATTTCTTAGTTCAGCATTGGCATTAACCGATAAATGTTTTCAGTGTACTATTCATATTCAAGCGTCTGAAATTTCCATTCAGCGAAAATGATCACTGAGCATATAACATTCTTCACTTACATTGAAAGTTAGATAGCAATACGAATCTCGTCGAGTTATGCTTTAGCTAGGAGAATCTAAAAACAAATAACATGTAGACTTACGTAAATTAAATTAAGAATACGACCTTACAAATGCTAAAATCATGCTTGTAGGCCATTGTAGTTAATATTCGTAATTTTTGCCTTTTCCAAAACAATCAACTCAAGTTCCGTCATGTTGTGAGTTTAGCAGATAAGAAATCTAATACGTTATAAAAACCGATACTGTGAAAAAAGAGACATTTAATGCACATTTCTAGTTAATATACACATTTAATGCCCTCGAGTTAATTTACAGATTTAATATACAAATTGAATGTCCTGAAAGATGATACTAACATATAAAAATGACTCTTAGACGAAGTCAAAGGCTGAATGACACCGTATTAGCTAACATAAAAATGACATATAACTTATCTGCTGAAAAATGTTAGTGCCATGTGACTGAGTATTAGGGGAGGTTGGGGCAACTGGTCCGGTTAAGCATATTTCATGATATACCGTATAAGATTAAAGCTCGTGTAAATATTTATGGAATTGCTATGGAAATATCACCCATGTAACTGTTTACATATAACATATAATCAATGTTAAAAAAGATCTAAAGAAAAGACCAATTACCACTAACTGAAAACGGACCAGTTACCCCATCATTGGGGCAACTGGTCGTATATGTTCCAACGGTTACACAGAAATCAGTGAATGACAACACGGAAACTAGGCAGTATTTTCTTTACAAACACATTTCCATGTTATTTAATATGTAAAAAGGATTACATGTCTCATGAAACCCATGTTTTATACAGTTTTCGTGGTTAACGTGTAAATAGCAGTATACTAATGGTGTGCAAAGCAAGCAAAAATTTCGACTGCACATTTATTAGATAAAACGGTATGAACCTAGTTAAATGGTTACATGGTTGTGATATTCAGATGCCCTATACATTTGTCTATATATACCCCTTTCTTTGATGATTTTATTTACTTCATATATCATCATTTAGTACTTATAATAAACCATCTTGATACTTAGCCAGCTTTTCATGTTACAGGGGAAGTTAGTCAATATGACAATGATGACCCAACGGTTAATATACACAAAAAGCAGTGGATAAAATAAATAAATCATGATATTTCGTCATTGCAAATACCTTTACAGACACCATTCAAAATATAATAAAGATGTAATTCATAATACCGAGGTTTTAAACCATTCTAAAGCAATTTCATGTCATACCGGTATTGTAATCCTTCGATAGCAGAAATAGTGGTATTAGACCCAAAATGCCCCAAAATGTCTAAGAACTAGAAAGAATGTGAATTATCTATTCACATTTCAATACCGAGTCATGTTTTATTGAAACTAACAACTAATTTTCAAAATGAATTTTACAATTTTGATTAAGTTTTTGCAGGCGGACCAGTTGCCCCATACCCCTTCGGACCACTTGCCCCAACAAATTACTTCGCACTTTGTCGAGATGAAACATTATTCAAACACGCCTGTGACGTAATAAATTTTACGCCAAAATGTTTTAAAACATAACACCATTTGTCATAATAATCAATAACTCCAATACATTTCAGAAAAAAAGGCAAAACTCCTTTTTTGTTTTAAGCCATTACACAGATTTTGCAGCCAGCGAGTATCTTTGAATTCGCAAATACTACGGCTTTCGGGTCCTACAAGTAGACGAGTGTCTTTAGATAAAATAAGAAATTGTGTAATTTGTTATTTGCAAATTCATAAACTAATAACTCTACCAAATGAATACCCGTGATAATGATTTAAGTTGAAGCATTCTTTAAATGATAATATTGATCGCAAATCCAACTACCAATGTCCCATGTTAGCAATATGCGCCATTTTACGGTCATTTCAACCACAACCTATGGTTTTAATCATATTTCGGAAAGTCCCTAAGCACACTACAGTATAGCACCCATCAAATGTAATATGCACCTAGCATCTTAAGACGCCTGTACTGCATGTATATATTTACTGTTGCATATCTGTCAATCATATAAAGTACATTAAACTTTACATGATCTAAATCCATCTTAATATATCGCCCATACTATCTGTGATTAGATTCAATTAGTCACTCAAGGAGGTGGCTTCAAAGATCTGGAGAATATCACATGTGTAAATACCCTAAAGTTCCAAATGTTTTGGATTGTAGAAGGTAGGTAAGGATATATGTCAAGTTTCAACAAAAGTCGTACTGTTCAAAAGAAAGTATGCCCATACAATTACAAAATCCTTCATTTCGGACCACTTGCCCCACGGACCACTTGCCCCATATTCCCCTATAGGAAACCAAAGCCGCGGTGTATGATATGTTACTGAAAAGGGTCTTTACAGCTCTTATTATTTCAATAGATACTTAAAGTTAGATGATCAGGATAATTGATGAGCTACTAACAGTGCATTCGTACTTGGTAATCGCTCAAGGCTCTGCATTCGTGCACCAGCCCTCGGGCGCCGATAGGCGCGAGAGGGCGGTGCACGAATGCAAGAACGAGAGCCCTAATGAAGCACAAATGCACTGCTAGCGAATGAATTTTCTAGTCAAGACTATGTTTACTGGAAGTTATAGTAATCCTTGGAGACATATATACTATGATCAATCATTTTGCCGAAATTGCCCGGTGCTTCATATCCACTCCTGAACTTGAAAGTATCCTCATAGACCTGTAGACTACGTGTCAATTATTTCCAATCTGCTTCTGGCAAAAGAGGAATGAATGACTATCAAGCAAAAGCAATTTCAACGTGTCATCCATTTATTTACCACCATGGCGACTATAGATTGCTGATGGCTGACAATACATGCTAAGGGACATCTACCCCGGATGGTTATGCTTCAATGAATAAGGCCAAATAAAACAAAGTTTGTCTCGTAAGAAATTTATTTTTTAGTCAAAAATGCTATTCGAAATGCGGTATATTTTTCTTCTTTTTTTAACATGAGGCGGACTCTGTGAAGCAAGAAAATGAATCGGATATGGTACTTCACAAATGAAATAAAATGTCAAAGAGCATAGTCCAATAAATCACTCGATGGAGTCAGTTGTTTTTCTTGAGTTTAAATACTGTTTAATATTTGAAAAAAAAACACCATCATTTTCAAAAGTTCAAGAAAAAAATGGATAAAATAAAGTTATGCGGTAAAATGTGAATTTTAAAATCTACACGCGCGGTCTTCAGAGACGACATTATTTGGAATTGTTGGCCTTATATACTATATATCATGATATTAACTCTTATAAAGTCAGTTGTGTTATCCCGTAAGTGTATAAGGGGTGTCCCTTTTGGATACCTACTATCATTTTGCATTTTGTTGGGCGCTTTGAACTTGAGGTGCATTTTTCGCGACGACGGTGGCACGTGCAATGATTAATACTATTCATGGTTCATAGGGATGCGAGCTTAACCATTTTCACCAACAGAGTACGCCTGCAATTTACAGCAAACAAACTTCATGCGCAGGAATCAAATCCTTTAACATTTCCAAACGAAGTATTCTCTTTGCTTATAAAACCGGGTGCATGCCGCGGTTTAGAAAAAAAATCCAAATCAGCACTTCGCCATAATAAAATCCTAACTAGGGCATCATTTTGTGCTTTTTCCCTCTCCATAACTCAATGACCATTTAATTTCTTTACACGCCTTCAGCAAACCATTTGATTGAGTAATAATAATAATATCATAGAATAAACAATACATTTCGACCCATTTTGACCCATTTCATTAAATACCTATACCGAACTGTATTCAAGTCGAAGTATCAGGACCTTAATAGGCCTATGTATCCTTATGTTATGTGGCAAGATCAAAGAAAATATGCTGGAAACCCCTACTCAGCTACCCTTACTAGATTGGTGATCAAATTCTCTGGCGGAACTTTGTCGTTATCATGTTATAGGCCAATCCTATCATATGGTATTTACAAATGAAAGGCATTGCAATAATTGTCCTCCAAATAAGCTTTATTCCAAATCCTACAAGATAAATACCAGTGCTACCAAACTTGATATCTCATACAAACTCTACTTAAGTTTCCTTCGGGTCTTTGTATCTAGAGAAAAATGTGTGCTATAAACATAACGATATACTTTCCTCTAACATTCACTATGTACCATATTCTCAAACCAATCAACCTAAAAGTGTCGATAATCATATTATGAAGTCGATAACACAAGCAAATCCATAACGTTAGAATGACTATTATCTTGGAACAAGAATGTAATAGTATATTTTTGAGTGTATGCACATTGCACACACATTAAAATGTTGTGTGAGATTTAATAATATATATTTATATGTAACAAACGACCCCCTAGGTATAGGTTAAAAACTAAATCTTAGTGAAAATGAAACCGTATTAGCCTATATAAAATATGCTTTCACAGTAACTCATACTGAAAAATAGAAGTAAATTAAACTGTGATTTGAAAGAAGATCTTGGTCCACGCATAAGTTTCTTAAAACGGGTCACATACTTGTATAGTAAAATAATTTCTCCAAAATATTATCGTATGTAGTTCAAGAATGAAAATATATTTACAATGTAAACCATACAACAAGATACTTCAATCTCCTCGTAAACATTTTGTTCGTAACATCGTTTTATCTGAATGGTTTAATGTGGTGAAGACGCATTCCACAAGGTGCCAGGATGACAAATTAGTATTGACACTTTTGGAACTTTCATCTGGAATCGGTTTTTAAGGGCTGCTCAGGAGACACTTATATGTAACAACGGTGTCTAGATAAAACGAGAATCTCCTTAAACTAAAAGCGCCGTGTGGAATTGTTCGAGGATTGTTCTAGCCATTTCATAAACCAAGATAAGGTTTCACTTTTAAGATTTGAAGAAAGGTGCGTGTTGTCATCGCGTCAAGATGTTCAAATACGCCTTACGCAACGTTGCCGGTGTAGTGCTGTGTGTATAACTCTCAGAAGCCTGGGGGGGGGGGGGGGGGGGGGGGTGCGCGTGTGCTAAAGAACGCGATTATTCGAAACAGGAAGTTGGTAAACAATTCGCTGGATTAGCCCGATGTTTACAAAGAGGGAAATAGAGGGAAATGTGTTGTTGTTTAATTAAAATAAATCTAGCAAAAAGCGTTATTTTTATGACAAATGATAAAAAATAACCAAAAAACTAAATAAAAATGAGAATGAAATATAGTTTGTAGCTGTTTTGCTATAGGCCTACACGTTGGTCTCATAATATATTTTAGATTTACGAATCGTATTATCTTGTTTCAAAAGCAAGAGCACAATTTTCCAAACAAGTTGGGTGGTTGCCTTTCTACTGTTGCCTGTCATCGTCTGCATGGTCTGTAGGCAAATAACCAAGTCAGTGTGCACAAATGAATACCGTATATTCGAATATTTTATTCGAAATACACTACCAAGGGCGCAACCGTAATTTTAAAATAACGTCACAGACAAAAAGACGTGTGGGTATGCTCATCAATCATTCACGTAACGTTTACCTCACGTTTAGAGTACAGTGAACCATCCGGGAAACCATCAAGTAACATAAGACTATGCACAGGGAAATGCCCATAACACTCTTATACTCAAGCGACGAAATGTTCTATGCGGCGCCTTCTAAATTAGGCCAGCTGCTGGTATAGCATACATGCTGTGCCTTTAAATAACACATTACGCTTACAGTATATTTTAAGGATTTGATCATACATATTTTCATCAAGATTTAAACATAATATTTGGATTTATTTGATTTTCCAGAACCGGTAGTGGCTGGTCGATTATGACGACGCCCTTTTAATCGGGGAAGTGTATAGTGTTAGTTTTAATCCTGGTGGTATCTCAAAAATCACATAACTTAAAGGGGCATTGAGAGATACGTATGGGAGTGCGCCCTGAGTTTTTTTGTACCAAAGTAATCCTTAGGCATTTATTACCTACCATCTGAAACCTTTTACCTTAAATCGCAGAATATCATGTAATTTTTCACGAATTGGTAATTTCAATGTAGCTTTACTTGCTTAAGGGGGCTGTGCACCTTCGGTATAGCCTCCGTAAAACTGCCGTAACTTCTTCATAATTCATTTAATCTATATAAAAGTATACATTTTTTTTGCAGGAAAGGGTTCAATGAATCTAACCATGATCATGAAATTGACAATTTTGGAAAAAATTATAAAAAACACGTTTTTTGACCCATTTTAGGGTCTTAAGGATAATATTCCTGATAACACTTCTGTGAAGCTTTATGCTGACATCCCAGGCTGGTCAATTAATGGTGGAACCATTCCGCCCAATATTCTTCCCACCAGTCAACGTCCGGACCTTGTTATTGTTGATAATGCCCAGAAGCGCATTCATGTTGTTGAACTTACTATCCCATTTGAGATGAATATTGCCTCTGCCCATAATCGCAAGACCGAAAGGTACAGTTCACTAATTTCGGACATCAATTCAGGGGAGTACAATTGTGTTCTTAGCTGTATAGAAATTGGGTCATGTGGGTTAATTACCAGGGAGAACAAAAATAGGACGAGTGCAATATTTAAATTTACTGGTTCTCAAGCCAAGAAAAATGTTTTTAATTATGTATCTAAAAATGCTCTCCTTTGTAGTTTGGAATGCAAGGCACGAACCTTCTTGGATAGAGTGTCCATATATTAAGACTTAGGGCAGGCCCCATTTACTGCTGGTTTCAGGTTTTAATTATTTTATGTAGGCTTATGATGTACGTGTGTGTAAATCTTTTAATATATGTATAATTATTGTTGTTGTCCCTTGTCTTTCCTGTATGGGATGGATCCGTCCATCCCGTATCCTGGAATTTCTGTACGGTCTGTTAATTGTTGAATACAGATTGATTGAGTAAATGCAAAGATAACTCAAAATATATTGTGTCACATTTTGTCATACTAGTTTTATAATATTCTTCATACAATTCCCTAGGAATTGGGTGGTTTTTTTTGAAAATCTTTATTATTTTTTGAATTATAGACACAAAAAAGTGATAAAAAACGTGATTTTTTACCTCCAAAATCATTTGTTGGCACTTTTTTGTCTATAATTTAAACAATAACAAAGATTAAAAAAAAAGAAAAACCCGATTCCTAGGGAATTGTATGAGGAATATTTGAGTATGAGGAGTGTTTTTTATAATTTTTTCCAAAATGGTCAATTTCAGGATCATAGTTGGATTCATTGAACCCTTTCCTGCAAAAAAATGTATACTTTTATATAGATTAAATGAATAATGACGAAGTTACGGCAGTTTTACGGAGGCTGTACCTGAAGGTGCACAGCCCCTTAAGGTATTTTACCACTTAAAATATGCTCAATTTGCCAACATTCAAAGTTTGTCTTTTCAGAAAGAGGCATTTCTTAGCTTTATTTTGTTTTTTATTCCATGTCAATATGTTGTTCCGATCTAAAGTTACAATTTTCGAAATGCAACATACTCCCATACAATTGGGTATTTGATTAGCTGTTCTTGTTGTGCTGTAAACTTGATTTGCATAATCCGGGACAAATTTAATGGGGATGATAGGCGTACTTCTTTACAATTAAATAGGATGAATTTAAAACTCCAAATGCTCAGAAGGTCCAAGAAGACAGACAGGACAGGTCATCGCCATGGGCAAACTATCAAAATTCCCGCTATTACGTTCACGCTGAATCAGAGAGATCAATAGGAGTTACGGCAACAATGGAAATGGGCACTTTTCATCTGTAAGCACATACCGCGACAACAATACTCGATCGATTTTAGCAAACAAGGTGTCAAAATCACCGTAATTAAATTTTCCGTCTCCTGGTATTTTCATTTTTAGAATATGAGTAACAATTTTAAAATTATAGGTGCTTTTACAACAGCCGAATTACTTTTTTTGCTGTCTTTATGTTGTTTCCAGTTTATACATTGAGTACTTTTGTGTATACGAGGGTTGATCATTAAGTAATGAAAGTGATCATGGTATGGGATGCATGAGTGATTCTATTGATGGATAGTGTGATCAACACAAAGTATGAACCTTTGTCTTTCAAACAATACAATTTTAGATTTCTTTGTATGAAATATGACGTCATAGCATTAGTAAGTACACCTTGGACACTACTTAATCAGATATTTAGCGGGAAATTTGAATTGTTAGTATGAGACAAGTGGTACGAAGATTTCATAACATGACCCAAGCAGGTAAATCCTAGTTATTTGTTTGCATAATTATGATACCTAAGACAATAACTTTAACCCCAGTGTAATTTAAAATATGTAGTATAAAAGGAAAAAGAAAAAGTATACAAATATCAGTATTTCAAATAGCCCAATTTCACTGACAAATTCCAGTTAGTGAATCACTAATGTTGCGAAATCAAATTAATTAGGAAAATCTAAGAACTTTAACTAGTGTGGGCGATTCCATAGGATAGGTAACTAATTAGCTGAACTTATTCATATGAAACATACAGAAAATATGGGCATGCGCAGACGGCAGATATTTTTGAACTGGGCCAAAAATGGCTAAAATCATTATATTTGCCAGATAAAAGCTTAACCCTAACACTCTAACACTCCTGCGTGGCCTAGCGGTAAATCGTCTGCCTCTGAACCCAGAGGTCTGGAGTTCGAGCCCCGGGGGAGTGGTGGCACTTTTCCCCCTCGCTATTTGGCCGCGAACAAAAATTATTTGGAAAAGGTGCCTCGGGGGTTAGGGTTATGGAGCGATTTTTATCATTTTTTTTCTTTTTTCACTTTATTTTCTAATTTTGGTCTTATTAACCCTAACACTCTTGAGTACAACGAATTACTACGATGCGGTGTGCTTGTGTCACCCGGCTCGGCAGTTTTCCGATGAAATAATGGCCTAAGGGTATATACAGGGCCGCAGGGCGGAATATACTCCGCCATGTATGGTTTTCCCCCGTGGCCTAGCGGTAGATCGTCTACCTCTGAACCCATAGGCCCGGGGTTAAACCCCGGGGGAGTGGGGGCACTTTTCCCCCTCGCTATTTGGCTGCGAAAAAAAATTCTTTGGAAAAGGTGCCTCGGGGGTTAGGGTTAATGTGCCTTCAAAATCAGAAACATAAATAAAAACTTAAATCAATATGTATACTTATTTTGATAACTGAAGATATACATGAATGTATCAATCAAATAATTATGGCTGTCACAACCTCTCTTATTACTGCTATCTTTAGAGCTACTAGATATGTACTGTTAAAGTAATCGTCAATATAATTCCAACGGTTTGAGGACATTTTATGATCAGCTCCTTTTGAAATCCCAACTATTATTGCTTTACATCTCACAACAATTTATTTAATTATAATCCCTCCATTGTTCTTTATCCGTTTTTGTATTCTATGGTTTATCTTTGCGGAATTTCCTTAATAAAAACTTATTTCAGATCGGCCCAAACAGAGATTAGTGTGTGTTCTTACTATTCCCCAAGTGCTATCTGGTTCAATGCTTGCATTGTCGAGATATACGCAAATGATTCAATCAACCCATTTCAACCTATTACATATCCAGCCAAATATTGACATATTTCAGGCAGTGTCCAGAGTGCAGTTACTTTAAGCTTATGCTATGCCGTCATAGTTTATACCTAGAAATCCAAAAGTGTATTGTTTGAAAGACAATGGTTCTTACTTCGATACCTGTCAATAGAATCACTCATGCATCCCATACCATGATCACTTTCATTATTCATTGACCGACCCTCGTATAAAGAGCAAATGTGAACAATAGCCCAACATATAAAAAAGTTAATGAACTGAGTGATTACAAATCAAACTGGTAACTCTCTACAGAGAACTCCGATGGGCCAATTAATTGGTTCACTGCAACTCAGAAAATACTGCTTTCAGCATTCTGGTGTAGCAGCCATCAAGCTCAATCTGTAACTTCGGAGTAATGGTCTAGGTTTGAATTTTCGAGTGACAGTTGACTTTCATATTTCAGTCATTGCTACATGCTCCCCAAGCTCCTGCTCTGCGTTGCTTAATGTCCTTTGCTGTACTCTCCATCCAGGCACCATGATATTTGAAATCTTGAACCTCCTCCAACTTGATACCATCATTTGTCTGTATGGATCTCCTTCTGACTTTGGTTATATGGCATACATTTTGTCTTGCCAACAATAAATTCAGACCGACCATAACTACTGATGTCTCAACTCTTTGCAGCAGACCTTGTGCTTTATGAAATTCCTCTGACAACAATGCAATATCATTGGCAAAGTCTGTCACAACCTCTGGCCCTATCCGCCTACTTCTACGCCTGTCAAGATGAAAACCAAGCTCTTCTTCTCTCCCTTCTATGGCCATCCTCAGGGCAAAGTCCAGCACAATCACAACAAATATGGGGCGAGTGTGTCTCCCTGTAGAACTCCAGCCAATATTTCAAACTGTGCAATTTTTCCATCTCCATCTCACTCATACATCCTTCCGATGAATCCGACGACCTGTTTTGGTATTCTATAAACTTGTAGAGCTGTCAGCATTTGCCGCGGTGGATAGTGTCAAATGCCAGTGGCGTAGCTAGGAAGGGGGGGGGGGGGGCAGAGGGGCCTCCAATTTCGAATGTCTGTCGGTTGAGATTGGCACTATCGGTTGTGACAAAATTGAAATGTTTTTTGTAGAAGCTTGTTTAAAGCAGAAATGTACCTCAATCATAGCACAATAAATGTAAAGTCATCAAAATCGTGTTGGTTAGTGACTTTCAGTTTTTGCCCTCCCCCTCCCCTCCTCCCCAATATGAAAAAAACTAGCTACGCCACTGTCACAGGCCTTTCTCAGATCAATGTAGGTGATTACTGCTGTTAGGTTATTGGCCTATACTCCTTCTATAAGCCTCCTTAGTGCCAGTATGTGACCCAACTGTTGTCCTTCTGACCCTGAAGCCGTTTTGGTTGCTTCTCAGATGCTGATCTAGCTCTGGTATGATTTTGTTCAGGATCATTATGTTGTATCCGTTTTGGAAACAATAGAACTTAGGCTGATACCTCAGTAGTTGCATCCTAGGCTAAGAAACCCTGATTTTGGGATTAGAACTATGTTGAGTACTGACCATTGGCTTGCTTATTCCCCAGTTAGTAATGCTTCATTGCAGAAGTTCAACACAATGTCATCAATGTCGCATCTTTTCAGAACTTCAGGTTGGATGTTGTCTTTCTTCACCACTGCTTTTTTCATCTACCAGTGACTTTTTAGCTTTGTTAAATTCCTCTTGGTCGAAAAGCCGTGTTTTAACTTCCGGATCTTCTATATAGTATTGCGCTGATTTCCTCCACCTCATTACTGATGTCTGGCGGGCTCCTCAGAAGGTTTTAGAAGTTGTTAATATATCAATTTGTGACCCGATTTTTTTCTGAGTTTCTCCCTCCAGTTGACCTTTGATAGATGCTTTCCTACCAGTAATCGTCTGCACTGTATAGCTTAAGATGCTCTACTTACTTTATAATCCTAGTATGTGATAACACGCTTGCAGAGATTCATGGATTGATATGACCTAGTTTGAAATTCATTATTAACTTGAGAAAGTATTTCTGCGGTATAAATTCTTAATTATTGTCATAACATTAATACGATTTATGTTTCCATTTCGAAACAATTCGGGGAAATAAGTTTTTTTTATTTCTCAATGAACGTTATACTCTACTTATGCTATCAATCAAACATGAACTTGTGAAAGTTAATGACAGTTGATATCCTGTACATATTTAATTTAAGAGCTAAATGTGATTTAAACTGCCGCATTAACGTTATTACTCTTTAAAACATTGCATTAATGACACAATACTGACGAAGAACATAGCTATCATTTTCATCGACGTACTTAGGAGTACGTGTGAACGACAAATTCAAAGGAAATTGCATGAGTGTTGTATCAGCTGCAGTTTAAGTGATACAAATTATCAAAACAAATGTCACAGGCACTCAATGATATCTTCCAAACTAACCAAATTATGCTGCAAAAATGACAAATTTAATTTCTTAAGTATAGGACGCACATTGTGTCTGTCTTTTTTAGATTTACGTACTTTTGTGTGATCATTATTGTGACAGACGCAATATTTTGTCGGGCCATGCATTAGCTGCTATCAGTAGTTATTCATGGACTTCCGATTAGTTATTGCAACTGCACACTTGTTTGGACAATGCAAATATCATTCCTGGGCATTATTCACGTTGACAATTTAACAAAATACTGATGCACTTTCACTTAAACTGTCCAAGTGTCTTCTAAATCCAATAAGTGCCCATGGGTGCTTTGATTGGTTTGACATTAGGACCCCGTCCAGGGATTCTATTAATTGTGTGGATAGGAAAGTCCTATACTGATGTACGTAGCGAAAAAGGTCCCGTTTGCATATTCACATAAATTAGGGTAATCGTCCATGACCGTCATTTGATGCGTTTGACGTCATTCGAAAACAGCGCCCCAAGGTCCTGCCATCCAAAATGAGGTTACACACAGCCTGCTGTCAATCATTCAGTCATATATGCATTATTCATGAATCGTAACAACAAGGGCGGAGAGCAGACAACGAAAATAAGTGCTGTGTACCCAACTGTTTTAGTAAACAATAATCATTTCCAGATTTGCCTTTTTATAGTATTCCAAAAAAAGAGCCAAGGTAAATGATATTCGCTGATTTTTGTTTGTTTATGTTTATCGCGTTACTAGTAACTAGATCTAGTTCTGGTCTGAGACCAGGGCACCTTGATTTGTATGAGAAAATGATCCCTAGTGACCTCTTCTTGACCTTTGACCTGGTTATGATGATTGACTTTTATTCTTGCCTGATCGAACCAAACAAGATAAAACAGGTCCGATCGAATAGCATGTCTTGAGTTTTACCCATGTAAAGTTCAATGACCCCTAGTGACCCCATACGACACGCCAATTTTAATCGCTTTAATCACTGTATATGCATAGACCCAAGGATTCTCTTGACTAATTCTGACATTGATCAGCCATTTCCTCTGAGACCTAGAAGCATTTTAAGTGATATGGTTAGAAAATCAACAGCATGTTTTAACTTAGTTATCCTGTAAAGTTCAATGACCCCTATTGACCCCTTTTTGACCTTTGACCTGGTCAATATGATTAACTTATTTTCTTGGCTCATCAATCCAAACAAGATGCAACAAACCCGGTCCAAATCGGAGCATGTCTTAACTTTTACCCCTGTAAAGTTCAATGACCCCTAGTGACCCCTTCTTGACCTTTGACCTGGTCAATATGATTGACTTCCTTTCTTGGCTCATCAATCCAAACGAGATGCAACAAGCCCGGTCCAAATCGGAGCATGTCTTAACTTTTACCTCTGTAAAGTTAAATGACCCCTAGTGACCCCTTTTTGACCTTTGGCCTGGTCAATATGATTGATTTATTTTCTTGGCTTATCAATTCAAACAAGATGCAACAAACCCGGTCCAAATCGGAGCATGTCTTAACTTTTACCTCTGTAAAGTTCAATGACCCCTAGTGACCCCTTCTTGACCTTTTACCTGGTCAATATGAAATATTTATTTTCTTGGCTCATCAATCCAAACAAGATGCAACAAACCCGGTCCAAATCGGAGCATGTCTTAACTTTTACCCTTGTAAAGTTCAATGACCCCTAGTGACCCCTTCTTGACCTTTGACCTGGTCAATATGATTGACTTATTTTCTTGGCTCTTTAATTCAAACAAGATGCAACAAACCCGGTCCAAATCGGAGCATGTCTAAACTTTTACCTCTGTAAAGTTCAATTACCCCTAGTGACCCCGCATGACACGTCAGTTTTAATTGCTGAAATCGCTGTATGTGCATGGACCCAAGGAAACTTTTGACCAATTCTGACATTCATCAGCCATTTCCTCTGAGACAAGAAGCATTTTAAGTACTATGGTTAGAAAATCAACATTTTGACCCCTAGTGACCCCAAATATTTTTTGATTTAAAAAACCGAACTATTATATATGCGTACGGTCATAAGGAATATGTTGACCGATTTTGACGATCCTAGGTCATTTCACTAAATTGCAAATGAGTTTTAAGTGAAAATCACCTTTTGACCCCTAGTGACCCCTGTGTGACCTTTGACCCAAAACTGTGAATAAGTTTTATGAAGGTCTAGTAGGGGGTCCTTCTGACCAAGTTTGTTGATTGTAGCATGTAAACTGTAGGAGAAGAAGCATTTTGTAGGTGGGTTTGATAGAAACAAGAAAGAAACGGCAGAGATAGAGTACCTCGATTTTTGAAAAAAATCAAGGTAATTAGTAACACTATCCATGTAAACATATCTCCCTAAACCCCGCCCTACAACCACGCCTTATCAGTATAGCGCCACCAAGGCTATGCTAACCAAAGTTAAGTGGCTTCTGATCGGCAAGTTGAGTGGCACACCCCTGTCCCGTCTCAGAATGACTACTTTCCCAATGACAGTAAAACAATACAGGGTTTAGACACTTGTTTTTACTATTTCTACGTTGAGAATTAGTTCGAGATGTTCCAGGGCTTCGTTGCAAGTGCTTGAAATCGCACAATTCTAATAACTATGGATAATATCTTCAAAGATGTACGAAGTCATAATAGTACGTATTATTTGTGTGCTCATGTAATACGTCTTTCTTAGCATAAAAAAGTATTCATAGGCCTACGAGCATATAAAAACCGGATTTTTGTTTAAATGTGACGAAAGGAGTTATTGTCAAAAATGGCTTTGGAATGTTTGAAACACATGCTACACCGGTCGTCTTGTATTTCATATGTATTTAATCGATCAAGAATACAAAAGTGCCTGGATAATGTAGTACTTAATGTTACAGCGAAACGTCTGAAAAATTCTGGACCGCTTTGTCGATTTTCTTCCTTGGGCTATAAATTGGTTGCCTGTTGAACGAGTCACATTACTCCTATGAGCTTTATAAATGTCATCTATTGATTTGTCAAAAGACATTCATGTAATCCATATCCTCTCACATGAAAGCTGTGAAGTACAACGCATTAAATGTCAACTCTATATTAGTGCAGATATATTTAAGTATAAGTACAGGACAGCTTGACACACATTTCGTGACTTATACAATGGCTGACAATGTGGATTTAGTGGGTAAAGACAGAACACATAATCATGATAATGCTGCGATGACGGTAATTAAAGGTTTAGGTATTAGTAGTATCCTCGCAAGAACTCGTTACACACTCGGAATATTCTGGTTTAAACTTGGCTGAAGCAAATGAATCCCCGCACGCTTGTTTTTAAAGGTTAACCTTGCAAGATAGCAAATGAACATCATCAAGGAATCAAATATTGGCGCAAAGATTGTTTTGACCACTTTAGAAACAAAAGTTCTCTATCATGGTATAAACAGGTCAAAAGAAATAAGCTTCCCCTGGGAAATGTGCATTTTTCTGGAAACCATTTAGGCTCCTAAACCTGTTACAACTGTAAAATGTATATAGACTGAAATGTTACACATTTAATGTGCAATAAAGTTTCACCCAACAGTTAACCTTCACCTTGAAAAGCTGCCATTTATTAAATTTGACGACCAATAAAAAATGACACTTTCTTGCATAGAGATTGGACAAATTGATGACATTTATGGACCTGAAGTGTACTCCAAAGGATTATACACCTTCAATTGATGTTATTCATACAACCATGAACAGATCCTTCACATTGTTATCCAAACAGGTAACATGGGTTAAAAATGTCATTAATTTGTCCAATCCCTATGCAAGAAAGTGTCATTTTTTATTGGTCATCAAATTTAATAAATGGCAGCACTTCAAGGTGAAGGTTAACTGTTGGGTGAAACTTTATTTATTTTGACCTGTTTATTACAAAACACCTCCATGAAAATGGTAATGACAATTTTATATGGGGACCTAAGCGATTTCCTTGGCTACTTGGTTTTGTCTTACTTTACACATCATATATAATATAATGCAGTTTACCAACCCACGGTGTTTACAATTAAACAATAACAACAAATATTAACAAACACCGGTGAATGTCTCAACGAAAAATAAGCAAGGACATGCACCAGCCAGGAATTAAACCCTGGTCTCCGGAACTTTTTAATAGAGGCACAGGCGCGTTGGTTGGTAAACTGCTTTATAATAGATATTACTTAACATACTTTAATTGAACGATATAAACGCGTTTTTATTAGGATTTCTAAAGTGGCTATGGTCAAACCACGCAAGGTCATTAACCATTCAGCTACGATACATTTTTCAAATTAAAAGGGATTTCGCTCACTACAACACGCCAGGATAATTGGCAAGTATTTAAAGTTAATAAAACTTGAAGTCATTGTCATTTGTGATTTACCTACTTGTCCACTCATACTTGTGCTGACATGTGTATCGTTTGTATACAACAACAGAAAAACATACAATCACAGAACATAGAAGAATACAGAGTAATACAATACAAATACAATAGTATAACCGTCGTTATAATATGAATATGATATCCATCAATAATGGTTAATACAATTTGTACTGAATGTGATATTTATTGAAAAGATAGTTTGAGACAATGTTCCATCTCTGTTTTTGTATGTCATAGTTTGAGAGCGTGTTTGTGCGGCAAGAGTATCTGGTACATTAAAACTTGTATGTCTTTAAAAACACACTGTTTCGCCTGGGGTTGAAAACACATTTGTGTGGAACAAGATACATTACTCTTACGTGTTTCATGACTTTGTTGATGGTCAAAAGACAAACAGCCGAGTGCACCAAACTAGCGTAAAAGGAAACCTCCCTAGTAGTTTAGTCTAACTGTAGCGTAACTTACTAACGATGTAATTCTTAGAGCATAACTGGCGAGTAACACCAGCATAGTAACTAGCGAGGTAAATATCCCCATTAATCAGCATCGTCCCCTTACAAAATTAAATGTCGCATGCGTCAATGTGTACATGCAATCATATTGAAACGATGGTGTTCCGTAGAATTATAAAAGTGTCGTCAGTCGCTACGTCAAGCGTTGATTTAAATAACATGAATAATGCAACACGTCACACCACGTCCGAAATCTGTGAATATGACGCAATTTTTTGTGTTCAAAAATTTCAAAGTGTATTGCCATCTTTCAAGAAAAAGGACCATAAATACATTATAAACACATTTTGTGCGAGAGTAACATACAAAATGGTATAGAATGGCAAAAATGTCACGATCAAAATCCGTTCGTTTTAAATAAATGGATCAATGGTTAAATAATGAAATGATCACAATTCTAGCGTTGAATCTCTGTGGCGTGCTACTGTGATCCTGACTTTTATAAACGTAATTTACGGGTTCGATTCCCGTAATTCCCATTTTGTTGTCTCTCTTTTTTTCTTTCGAAAAAAAATGATTGTTACTTTAATGATAATTGATGTCAATTTTTCTGAACTACAGTATGGTTTTGACATGAATCAATCGATTTATTAAATGTGTAGGCCTATGAATTATTAAGTTGTATTCATCTTTTTATTTACTTTATTTATAATATTCATTTAATAGGCATATTTATTTATTAATTCGTTTATCTATTTATTTATTTGATTTCATGTTATTTGATTAATTGATTTATTAATTATTTAAATAATTATTGGTTGATTGACTGATTGATTGATTGGATGCTTGATTGTTTGAACTAATTTTTACAACTGTGTATGCATGATTGTGGATAGTTTTTTAAAATATTTTATATTGAATTGGTCTTAAATGTATCATTGAGTATAATTATTATACACAAGTTGATAATAAATTGCATGATGACAGTCTCCCACTGATCATCATATCTATGTAATCGCCCATCGGGCAAATAAGAAATTGTCGTTTAGTTACAGCATACACTTTTATGCTCCAATTTACTCTTGGGTCCGGTGATAACATTTAAGATATAATATTTAGCGTAAATTACCCGCCAGTTACCAGCCTAGTACGAGTGTAACTTACCCCGTTTTGGTACTCTCAACATTTTGGGTTACGCCTCAGTTACTAGCGAGGTAGCGCTATTCTTCAGCTACCCGCCATAGGTGCACTCGGCTAAAAGTAAGTCATGACCTACGGATAACATTATCAATGCAAAGCGACATTGTATAGTATGTCAACAGCACAACAGGGACAAACGGTGTTTTAAAACATAAATCGTGAATTAGGAGTACAATATCTGCCAACGAGAGGTCAACAAAGAACAACCTGTTTTAATACGCCCACGGTCATTAACCGCTTCTCACGAACATTGTTAACGTCATGTTCAAACGTAGGCGTTTGATATCTTCTGATTCAAACTTCCCCATGCATTTGACATTTGGACAAAACAAAATAAATAAATAACATTATTAGAAGACAGTGTAAACCATATCCCTTCACATAATAACTACAAGAATATATCGCATTAAATGTCATCCTGCACAGCAAGAAATGTTTAGAATTGACTACCGGCAGCATGAAAGTTAATGCTGGTTTCTAGTTTTGAATACGATAGTTGAAATAAACTATCGGGGTCCAAAGCGTCAGTAATAACTATGTTTCCTTTGATCTTCTTGCTGCCCAGTGGCGTAGCCAGGGAGAGGGGAGCGATCGCCAGCCCTACCCCATCCCCATTTTCCCCCGCGTGCTACGCGTGCATGTGCTCCTTTTTAGAAGATCGTTAAAGCCGAAACTTACCTCAATCATGGCAAAGTTAGTCTTGTTTTTTCACTTTTATTTCTTGCTCCTCCACATATGCAATACCAAGCTACGACACTTCTTCTTCCTCTTATCGTGTCCACACAAGTTAAATATTATTTAAAAGCTACACACTGCCCGTAGTCATTGAACTTAGCCAGATCTAGAGAACACTGCATTCCTTTCCCAGAAGAGGGCATCTCAGTATGGGATCCATAGTTTGTGGTTCAGAACCATATTGACAGGTCACGTCTTCAGGTATCCCCACCTCTAGTGTCACTTTGCATCGACCAACTCCAGACCTGAGGCGGTTGAGGCAGTCCAGCTTGAGTTATTCCTTACCCTCCTATGGACGTATATATTGGTGTTGAATGGTTAGCAAGCCTTTCTTTCCTTAGGACTCTTTGATGTAAGCTGCTTCTTTAGGTTCCTCTGTATTCGGTAAGCTTTTCCGAGACTTGAGTTTGCCACTGTCGCACTTTGCTATGTTACTGCACTACGTATGCTATCTGGTGGTGTTATTACCGGAAAGAATGTACAGACAGTCTGTTGGGGTAGGTCCTAGACATCCGGAGACAAGGCGAACAGATTGCGTTGATGGTTTTATTGATCTCCTTTGCTTGTTTTGATATTTCCAAAACTGGTCAGACGGAATCGGCCTTCATGACTGTAATATGGCTGAAGCAGATATATCCATATTGTTTAATTAATAATATGATGGTTGTAAAAAAAAGGTTGTTATGCAAAGCTTTAATTATATATTTCGTTTATCGCATGTGATAGTCAATGCAAATAAATTAATTGAATGTCACCTCAACTACTGCACAACATGGACGACGGTTTAAAGCAGAAGTTAATAGTGCACACATTATCGGAATACCCTAAACAATGGCTATTCTATGTTCAAAGAAGAAAATCAGTGTTATAACAAATGCTTGTCACCACTTTCTTCATAAATATTGTCGACCTTTTTTCATATATTTGAGAAACACATTTTCTGGATATGCTGGATATTTGTTCTTCAAAATAAAATATTTTCTATTCACATTAGAGTAAGGGTTACTTGTTTCGCCACTGGTGCTTTTAATTTATTAAATCACTTTGATCGAACTGCTTTAGATCATTAACCAATAGTATAATACATATAACCCTAACCCCACTGAATCTCACTAAATCTCACTGCCAGAAACTATCTCCAGGCACGTGCTGCTGCATTGCCGCGATGACGTCACCTACCACAGGCATATGTGGCCGCGGAGTTTGTGGCCGCATAGCCGCTAGGGAGTTAGCTCAGTTGGTAGAGGGACAGACTTGGGTGCGGATGGTCCCGCGATCGAATCCCCGGGGTGCTGGGTGATTTTTCGGGTAAAAATAATAGCACTTTTTTCCCCCCTCCCCCCGATACGCACAAAAAACAAACTAGCTTTACTGGTTAGGGTTTTAACAGAAATTGACACGATTAGTAGCACTAATGAAATTAGAAAGTTTGTCACGAGAGTATCGGGATCGTATGAAAAAGATAACTTAAATTGTGTTGGAAATTCCTTGCAACTATTCCTTATATGTATACAGGGTGTCTCAATAAAAACCATGCGCGTGTTTTACCCAACTTATTGACCATGAACTTCTAGAATTTGGTGTAACAATTGTAAGCATATTGATAGACTAAACGCTAAGCTTTCATATTCCGTTTATTTTATCTGATTTGATTTTGTCAATCTTGAAATATGACCAATTAACTAAAGCCAACTAAAATCGACGTTGTATCACTTTACAGTTTGCAATGAATAGACAGGGTTACTCCGGAGAGGGGAGGAGCGCGGTATGTTACCACCCCCTAAAAAATCCAATCCGATATGCAGAGTATGCTTATTTGGGTACCATGGCATGACTCACCAAACATGGCCGACCTCAAAATCCCGCCGTATTCGCTGGACAGTGAAATATAGGCCAAAATAGAAATCTTTTCCAAAAAAGTTCCAAATATCGGAATTTCACCCGTTTTTTTGCTTCTCAATGAGGGAAATGGTGTTTTTAACATAGGCCTATGCTATAATATTCAGGACCATACAATTAAAATATTTTTCAAAATGGCGATTTAAAAAAATTGTAAGGTGGCAAATACCCACCACCCCTCCCCTACTATCGGACTTTGACGGCTTACCCTACCCCCTGGTAAGGTGGCATCCTCAATTTGGTTTCGTCAAAATGAGCGCAGGGGATGTAAAAGCGATCACCTAAACGCCCTAGGACACTGTTCTTTGCGTTTTAGCGCAATCGGCAACTACCCTCCGTTAGGAAGTTTGAAGTTAGTCATCGCTTGAACAAACCAAAACATTAGAATAACTGAGTAATAATATACAGTCAAGTCTATATCACTAGGGTGCAATTGAAATTCGAACCACGAACCTCTCGAACCATTCGATTCTTAATCTGACGCCTTGCCGATCGAGCTATTCGTATAACCATAGAGTTATAAAGATAGTTATAATACTTATGCTTTTGGATAATTCTAACTTATTGATTTATCGACATATCAGTTTCAATTATTAAAGAGGGCGCTAATATGGTTTGCTTATACATCAGGATTCGACTATGGGCTTGTAGGCGAATTTCTACGGTATTCACGAGAAACATCTGTTCAAGAATCCTATCCCAAATTCTATTTTTTTGTGTGTCAAATCAAATTAACAATCGCCAAATGGAAAAACTAGTATAACCCGTTATTAGGTGCATTCATATTGCAAAAATGATAATAATCAATTTCGCATTTTATTTCACGTCCGCAGGCACAACACCTTTGTGACAGCTGTTTGAATGTATTTCGGAATAATATCAGACGAAACATATAATTTAATAAACACAAATTCACGCGCAGAATACATACCTGTGAACTGCGAACACAAGTGTTCCAACAGTGGAATAAGAGTAATATTAAATATCAATTTCCATTTATTGCACGTAATTGCGTTGGACGTTCACTCTTATGGTGAGTAATACACGTGCAGGTTGCCTTAAGAGCTCTGAATACGAAGAAAGGGCATCGTAATTCAAATATGAATTCAACAACGCGATATGACGCAGCCGCAGTGTGTGTTGATTTTGGAATGGCCGTGCCAGCTGTTTACAACGACTTTTGAAACTTAAAGGAACATGATTATCATTTTAATTTGGTCATTTCAGTTGTATGATGTTTTTTTGAAAATTAACAACCATGCCCGCTCAATGATCTGCCATTTCATAGTATAACACCACATTATAATGTCCTTGAGCGAGAGGCGGGCGGTAAAATTTAAATCATAAATAATATTAGGAAACTTCTCCTAATGCAAGAACAAAAACTTAAAGACTGGAAATGAAAGCCGATCGGCTCGACACAAATGGACAGGGGAAAATTACCGAGAATTAGACAGCGGCTACCGGGAACCGATTGGCTGGAAAAATCATGCGCAAAGGCGCGCGAGTTTAAATTGAGAATATGATTACGCCACCCGTGGAGGCGTGGAGTACAACATGGGGGCACGACCATAAAACGGACAGCCACAAATCGCGAATGGCATGATAGAAATCAAGCGCGCCGCGGTCGTGGCCAGAGCATAAAAACTGGCAACTGCTGGTGGTAAACTCGAGTTTATTCAGACTTGCTCTTAACGAATCGTCATTATAAGTATGCACCATACGTACTGGTTTAGTGCTTTATTTATCAAAGTGGTGCGAACTATAGGAGACGTCTTATTTCTCGCGATAAGCCAACTGCCATCGATTTGTCACGTCTGTCTCCTCTTTACAGATGCATTAAGTGATATTAAAATGGTTTGTTTATGCAAACCTTTCAATCCGTGATTGTAAGATAAATTCTATAGGCGCATTAAATTACATCTTGTATACATACCCACACATTTGGCAATGCAAAATAAAATCGTTTTTACATGATTTGCTATACGTAGGAGAATCATTTTTGCGATCACATTTCTCATCTTTCCTTCTTTTCATTCATAGACAGGTGTGTTACGTGCTATGAATCGAGACATGTAGGATTTCAAAATATCAATGTGTGTATTTACCTGTAACACTTACTACTACAAAGAGATAGAATTCCGTCGTAGGTGAGTCGTGAAGTGTAAATACCTGTATACAGACAAACGCAGGTGCTGTTCTCTCTCCCTAATAACTCGTTACATTACCAAGTAGGTCTACCTCGCTGACTACTTTGCTACGTTGACACTGAAACAGGCAATCCAAGATCACCGTCCAACCCGGTTTTGTTCTGGTCTATTTAGACGACATCCTCTGAATCAGGGTTCTAATGTCTAAGGCATAAGGTAGAGGCATGACCATATTACAATCACGTTCGCAATAACTTGCATCTACAACCACGTCCGCAATAACCAACGACTTCACCGGTATACACAGAATAGCAAACAGTTGTCTGATGATCGCACAAGCGTGAAACTTGGAGTAGCAACTACCGTTCTTAAATAATTGAATAAATAAATAAATATATATTTAAACAAAATCAATATATAGCCTACATGAATCAATAATAATAAATGATTAAATAAATGAATAAATAGGTGAATGAATGAATAAACGGAAAACTAGTCAATTAATTTAATCAACTAAGTATGATTACTGCTACATTAAATAAATTTATGAATTTATAATTTAATTATAATTAATTATATAGAAAGAAAAGGAAAAAAAATATAAGTCATTTCTTTAATATTGACCACGTTGTCTTGTTTAAAGGCAGTTCTTGTTTATGTATAAACTGAGAGGTCAAATCAAAAAATCACGTTCGTATCATTTCGCGAATTTCGTTCATTTATGCGAATATCAGTTCGTCTCATTATGAGAGTAACTTGTAGTTTTCATCATTGCAAGATGATCGCATGATATAGGCGCTTGGAGTCCAAATGACAAATTGTTTGAAAAATCAAATACCGTATACAGGGTGAGTCAAAAACTGTAATAATGGAGAAAAGCCATTTTCTTTTCAAAATAAAGTTGAAGTTTGAAACTTTTTAAACGTTGCAAATTTGATATATTTGTTCTTAACTTTATGTGAAAAATGAAGTCAATCGCATTTTTGTCCGTCTTTGATGAACCTTTTTCTGCACAACCCAATTTACTTGTTTGTCTATGAGCATTCTGATTTTTAATTGAATTTGCACACATTTAATTTTCACATTTGAATATCCCGCCTACAAATATTTGAAATAATTTCATTTTTAATTCAATTTTAGAACATTATAAGCAATTCATAGCATGGGCTATGTCAATCAATTATTTCATATCTCATGTAAAGGATGCATTAAATTCCAAATTACGTCACTAATTTACTCGAATTTTTCAAATATTATGCATGTGTTGGGTGTTTCGTGTACAAACGTGTGAAATGGGTGCAGTGGTAAAAAGGTTCACCAAAGAAAAACAAAAAATGCGATTGTCTTCATTTTTTCACATGAAATTAGTAACAACTATGTTGCTCTTATAACGTTTAAAAAATATGAAACATCAGCTTATATTCGAAAACAAGATGGTATCTTTCCACTATTGCAGATTTTTTTGACTCACCCTGTAATACATAACATCACGTAAAGACAATTGTGCCTATTTGACGTAAAGACAGCAAGCCCGAAATAATCATAACAGTCTGACGACGATGGAATGAGGACATGCATACTATTTGTAAACTGTCTCGAAAACCGGAATAAACATGCTTAAAATTACACTAATAATAACATCAGGATCTAGAACAAATATTAAGCTTCGTCAAGGGATTCAACATTTATATGGGGTTTTCATCAAATGAACGATGGTGAGGAATGTTACAATCAATATCACGCTCGAATTACACTTTGTTTCATGAGGCATAACACATGTATTTTGTTCAAGACTGCACATTTTGTGAGAGAACGGACGGACTGTCAAATGGCTAAAACAAGATAAATGGACACACTGTGAACTTATCATTCTGTTTCTTATTCTGTATCGTTGTACAGGGTGTCCCAAAAGTTTCGAAACCATTTTAACAACTTGTAGCTCTCTTAAAATAAGTCGCATTACCAAATTGGAAAGAGATAACTTGTAGAATTATTTCGGTACCAAATATTACTTCATTTGAGGCCCCTAAATATAGAACATACGCTAAAAGGTTTGGCCCCATAACTCGCAATACTATTACAAAAAATCGATTTGATGGACGCATTGTAAACGACACTGCAATCACATGCCATTCATGTGTTTTTGTTCATAAAAGGTTTCACTTATTAAATATTGTGCACACCATTATCAATGTTCATAAGAAGGATTATAATATAAATCTGAAATTAAAAAGAATCATTATAGAGAACTGTTTTCTCTTCCCTACCTCTTTCCGTTTGTCGCATTCTTGACTTTATTCAGTTCATATAGTAAGCTTTTATATGAAAGTGCAGTTTTTACAGTTCAGGACATTTTCGTCTGTATTTTGGCAAACCAGAGAATTGTTATTTTAAGTTGGGTACTAACATAATTCTACAAGTCTTCTCTTTCCAAATACATATTTATTTTTATACTGCGAATTGTTTTAACCGAGATATAACGTTTTGAAAAGGTTTCGAAAGTTTTGGGACACCCTGTATTTATTATTTACATGGGTAAGGTCATACATCTATAAGTTGATCGGATACGGATAAAGACCTATTTCAACAGAAAATTGTTCCCCGACCACTGACAACCACCAAAGAATATTAGGCTCTTTATATTTCAGATCATACCTGATTTAGTCTCAGCACTCAGTGTAGTTCATAAAGTCTTTACGTGATCCATACACTCAATCTGCATTAAATAGTCCAATAGTTAAAATAAGCTGGTTAAGGTTAAATCAAGTTTATACTATGTCTCTGGTTCAATGTGATTTCTTGGTGATGCAATGGTAAAACTACATTAATTGGTATCATACTCAGACCTATATATATACGTTGTAATCCAACAAAAGCAAATAAAGTAGAGCATGCCATTCAAAACTACGCTTCCGAAGCAGACCAATTTGTAAATTATTCCCCAGATAATTGGTAGTGCCATCGCAAAGAGCCGATGGCAATTTGTGATCATACTGAAACAACCTGTTTCTAACATGTGTCGCGGCGTCATTCACAGATCGTCCATCTTTGTTTAAAACGTCAACACAGCGGAACGTTAATCAAACTTTTGAAGTGTCGCCTTTTACTTTTCCGTGAGTTAAAAGTTGCCATAGTAATAATACTACTAGCCCATGAATTGGACGCAGACGATCGGAACAAGACAAAAATAAGATATAACCTAAGGGCTGATATCCAAACTCTCAGCGGTGTTACACCGGTATTACACCGATGTTATACCGGTATTACACCGATATTTGTATAGAATATCGGTGTAATACCGGTATAACATCGGTGTAATACCGATGTAACACCGCTGAGAGTTTGGATATCAGCCCTAACAAACCTAAGAAACCCAAATGCAAATTCGGAAGATCACACTCAGTCTTGTAATTCGACAAAACAACCGATGTCAATCTTGTAACAGCTTGATTACATTATAGAATGTGTCCCTATTGAACATGTTGAAAACTATGAGATTTTAGCTTGCTCGGATTACTTTCACAGCACGGGTATTGTCTCTATATGATCTTAACATTACAGTATGGATAATCACAACAAGTTTGTTATGGAGATTTTAAACATGAATTTCAAATGTAATCAATACAATTTCAATCAAAGACTGTTTTTAAACTGACGTGAGTAACTGGTAATGATACTGCAGTTCTGTTGATACTTTTTTAATTCGAATAGAGTATTGCTATTTAAATTTAATAAAAACGGAAACGCTCATTAGATATCCGTCGTATCTGTGATTATATTGAGTATTAATGGACATTCATTTCAGTGTTTTGGTTTATTTTTGAAAATAGAATGAAATTGTAATAGTGAAGTGCAATTAAACTATGTTCTTATCTCTATTGTCTTTGTATGAAATGGCGTTCAAATCCCTGGTCGTTAATGAAAGGGATTAAATATTTTGAGCGTATGTGCATAACCAATCGACAAATTGCGCTCTGCGCGTGCTGCATGTTTGCACTCGTGAAAGACGCGCGGACACCGTTGTCGATTGTTGATACACATACGCTGAAACATGAACCCCTAATTAATTTATCCCATACACAGGACACAACTTTTGAACCTACATTTGACATAACTGTTCCTAAACAACACAAATCTGTATTTATGGTAACATTTGTTTTACATGTCACACTCTGACAGTAACAATCATGCCCATGCCATGATCTGCCATTTCATAGTTATCATTCATGTTCAAATACAGGCCTAACACAACATGATAATGTCCTTGAGGGAGAGGCGGGCAGTAACATTTAAATAAAATTGTCCTCCACTGGGAGAAATAATAAAGAAGACTATTCCCAATGCAAGAATAGAGGCTTTTAAAGACTGGGAATAAAAGCCGATCGGCTCGACACACTTGGACAGGGAAGGAATGACCGATAATTAAACAGCGGCTACCGGGAACCGATTGGCTGGAAAAATCATGTGCAAAAGCCCGAGAGTTTAAATAGAGCATATGATCACGCCATCCATGTAGGTGTAGAGTACAACACGGGGACACGACCATAAAAAGAACAGCCATAAATAACGAATGGCATGATGGAAATCAGGCGCGCCGCGGCCGTGGCCGGAGCATAAAAACTGGCAACTGCTGGTGGTATACTCGAGTTTATTTAGACTTGTGCTAAACGAATCATCATTATAAGTACGTATGCACCATACACACTGGTTTTTCAGTGCATCATTTATCGCAGTTGTGCGAACTAGATGCATATTATCGCGATAAGCCAACTGCTCTCAATTTGCCACGTCTATCTCCTCTTTACCAGATACATTAAGTGACAGTGACGAAGCCAGGTTTTTCATATCGGGGGGGGGGGGGGGGGGGGGGGGGGGGGAATGGAAGTGAACCGACGAGGACTTTACCAGAAAATCCATTAAAAAATGGCCGCCAAGTAAGAATCGACCTCCCCCTCCTCTGGTTACACAACTGTTAAGTGATAATGTTATTTTTTTTCGCAGTGCTTGTTTTTAATCCTTGATTGTAAATATAAATTCTATAGGCGTTTTGGAATTTCATCCTCTATAATACACCCACACATTTGACAATGCAAAAAGTCGTTCCTACATTATTTGCTATTCGTAGGAAAATCAATTTTGTGATTACATTTCACATCTTTCATTCTTTCCATTTATTTTCAGGTATGTTACGTGCTATGAATCGAGACATTTACAATTTCAAAATTTCAATGCGTGTATTTACCCGAAATAATTGCTACTTTTTAGAGATATAATTCCTTCGTAGGTGAGTCGTGAAGTGTTAATACCTGTATACAGACAAAAGTAGGTGCTGTTCTCTCTCCCTCATAACTCGTTACATTACCAAGTAGCTCTATCTTGGTAGTTTGACATTGAGAAAACAGAAAAACAATCCAAGACCACCATCCGCCAAAATCCAACCCAGTTATTTCTTGTATATTTAGACGACGTCCTCTGAATCAGGGTTCTAATGTCTGAGGCATAATGTAGAGACATAACATAATTACAATCACGTTCGCAATAACTGGCATCTACAACCACGTCCGCAATAACCAACGACTTCACCGGTATACACAGAATAGCAAACAGTTGTCTGATGATCGCACAAGCGTGAAACTCGCAGTAGCAACTACCTTTCCCAATGGTTTGACCTAAATAAATAAATGAATAAATATGTTTATACAATATAAATATATAGCCTACATGAATCAATATAATAAATAATTAAATAAATTAATAACTAGGTGAATGAATGAATGAATAAATGGATAAATAACTGAGTATGATTATTTAAAAATATTTAAACTAATAACTATATAAATTTATAAATTCATAAATTTATAAAATTAAACATTTATAAATTTATAATTGTATAATGTTATTATAATTAATTAGAAGAAAAAAAGTCATTACTTCCAGCCTAATATTAACCGCGTTGTCTTTTTTAAAGGCAGTTCTTGTTTATGTGTAAACTGAGAGGTAAAATTCAAAAATCACATTCGTATCATTTCGCGAATTTCGTGAATTTATGCGAATATCAGTTCGTCTCATTATGAGACTAACTCGTAGTTTTCATCATTGCAAGATGATCGCATGATAGGCGCTTGGAGCCCAATGGACAAATTCTTTGTAAAATTGAATGCCGTATAATACATAACATCACGTAAAAGTCAAATGTGACTATTTGGCGTAATGACAGCAAGCCCGAAATAATCATAACAGTCTGACGCTGATTGACGCATCTGTGATGGAATGAGGATATGCATAATATGCTGAAATATTACACTAACAATAACATCATGATCTAGAATAAATATTAAGATTCGTCAAGGGATTAAACATTTATATGGGGATTTCATCAAGTAAATGATGGTGAGGAATATTAAAATCAATATCGGGCTCGAATTACACTTTGTTTCATGTGGCATAACACATGTATTTTGTTCAAGACTACACATTTAGTGTGGAGAACGGACGCACTGTCATATGGCTAAAAATGGACACACTGTGAACTCATCATCAATGTGAAGTTCTTTATATTTCAGAACAAACCTGATTTATTCTCAGCACTCAGTGCAGTTCATAAAGCCTTCATAAGGCTGAGTTCACATAGGAGTATACTATTCGGGTATACGGTGCACGTTTTGCAGGGCACGCGTAGCTTAAATCGAAACAATGTAATTTCATAATACCAGGTCACATAAGACGGCACTATTCGAAAAGGCCGTATACCTGCGTATAGTGTAGTATAGTATAGTATACCGGGAATCGTGCGTGTTCGATTTTCGTGCACCGTATACCGTCCTGTTTGGATGTGGCGGGCTGCAATTCGTGTGTACAGGCGTTCCGAATTTCCCCTATCACGATTTATAAACAATTTATTGCGTAGAATAGGGTAGGTTAGAACAATAGGACAATAGGACGCCTTTGTACTATACTCTTTCGGAATCCTTGTGCTCAGCCGAACAATTTGGTGTGCCATTTGAATTTTTGGCCCAGTATGGCGGCCATTTTGGAATTTTTGCTATAAAAGAACGTTCCCGTCACTTTTGAGAAATGCATGGGACCTCATTTTCTTTTAAAATGGTTCTAGTTGACAAGTTCACTAAGAAACTAAGGTAATGACTCTACTACGAGTAGGGCTCGCGTGCTACCCTGTGTGACTCGCCGTGCCCGTATAGCGTATAGCGAATACCGAATAGCGTATAGCGAATACCGTATACCGTATACCGTATACTCCTATGTGAACCCAGCCTAAAGTCTTTACGTGATCCACACTACACTTAAGGGGGCTGTTGACCCTCACAACGTGAAATTTATCAAGCGCTGTAACGTTTGAACTATTAATATGATGTATATAAAAGAATAATCCAAGTAAAGGTTGACCCCCCCCCCCCCCCTCCAAAAAAATAAATTCACTAGGAAAGGTTTTTTTTTGTTTTGAATATCTGATTTATTTATTTTAAATTAGTGACCAAAAATTTGATTTTCATGATTTTGGAGGTAAAAAAAAAAATCACATTTTGTTAGCACTTTTTGGTCAATAATTCCAAGAATTAATCAGATATTAAAAAAACACATTCCTTGAGAACTGTATTAGGATTATAATAAAACCTAGAACGTCAACATTTGACAAAATATATATATTTTTAGTTTTTTGGTCTTTACAAAACCAAAAATGGGTCACAAACCGTGTTTTTTATCATTTTCTCACAAAATGGTCAATTTCATGTTCATGGTTGGAATCAGTAAACCCTTTTCTTCAAGAAAATGCATACTTTTATATAGCTTAATCTACATTCAATACTATGTCTCTGGTTCAATGTGATTTTTTTGGTGTTGCTATGGTAAAACTAAATTAATCGATATCATGCTAAATGTCTCAGGATTAAAACTGCAACGTATAATACAATCAGAGCTTCTGTGCTTATACTTATATGTCGCAATCCAACAAAAGCAAATAAAGTAGAGCAAGACATTCAAGAACTACGCGGACCAATTTGTAAATTATTCCTCAGATAATTGATCGTGCCATCGCAAAAGAGCCGCTGGCGATATGTGATCATACTGATACAACCTGTTTATAACATGTGTCGCCGCGTCATTCCCAGATCTTCCATCTTTGTTTAAAACGTCAACACAGCGCACTAGCGGTACGTTAATCAAACTTTTCAAGCGTCGCCTTTTACTTTTCTGTGCGTTAAATGTTGCCATAATGACATACTAGCTTATGAATTGGATGCAGTCGATCGGAACAAGACAAAAATAAGATAATGAACCTAAGAAACGCGAATGCAAATTCGGAAGACAACATTCAGCCTTGTAATTCGACAAAACAACTGATGCCAATCTTGTATTATATCTATACATATTGATTACATTATAGAATGTGTTCTTATTGAAGACTATGAGATTTTGGCTTGCTCGGATTGTTTTCACAGCACGGGTATTATCTCGGTATGATCTTAACATTACAGTATGGATAATAACATTGTTATGCAACATGTTTGTTATGGAGGTTTTAAACTGGAAATTCAAATGTAATCAACGCAATTTCAATCAAAGACGAACACAGTCAACGACCTAAAAGTAAAATGTCGTGCCGAGCTAAGCTCGTGCGCGGAGTGCCCATCTCTCTTTCGTTGGCGTTTGGGCCATACCTGTAAATGTTGCTGTGAGGGTTCGCCACTCCTCCAGAACAACAAGTCTGTTTTTACCTTCCCAACGTTATTTAATGCCGGTACCCATTTATACACCTGGGTGAAGAGAGTTAAGCGCTGTAAAGTGCCTTGCCTAATAACGTAACACGCTGGTGGCCGCAACCGGAATCGAACCCGCAACCTTTGCATTGTAGAGCGAGTACTCGAATGCTAGGAATGCTCTTCCTTTCACTATTATAAATCATGATAAGTCATATATTCAGTCATTGATGCATCATTACATTAACATTGGCATAGTCAAGGGACCTACGAAGCACGTGGCCACCCTATCCGAGTAAAGTAGAGATAGAGCACATAACATAATGACGATATTAACAGACATCATCCCCTATCGAATGCTATGGTTAAGGTAGGTCTTTGTTATCCCTAATACCTCCGTATTATGTTGTCCAATGCAATAAATAAGCCTTACGCCTTTAAAAAGTTGCCCTGCAAATCAATTACATAAAGAGAAAGATAAGGCGCGGCAAGCCTAGTTGTCGTGTCCTTGAATTGAAATTGAAAACTATAATCTCTCAATTATGCAACATCGTCGTATTTATAACATCAAGCAAGAACATAAAAGTCTTCGATGTAACTTAAACGCATCCGGGGAAACTTTAAACTCCGACTCGTTGTTCTCCTGGGGTTTAAAAATGTTGAACAACACAATTACTCTTACGAGTTTTATAAGTGACATGAATTGATTCATGCGATCTTTCCCATCGTATTGTGTTACTATAAAGAGATGCACGGAATGTGGAATGCACAAGGGAGACAACGGTTTAAGGTTCAATCTGCATGCATAATTTGTATTTTGAATTGGCTGGGAAAATGAATGCATTTGAATGGCTATAGCTATTCATTATGTTGAATGTGGCTTGCATTGTTGCTGCTCTAATTAGCTTGGCATTCATGACTACACTAATCCAAATCACATAGAAACAGTAATGAATAGGGCCATTACGGTTATGGTTAATAATATCAATGATTAATGATTAATATTCGACCCACACATACTCTACTCGACTTGAAATAAAAGCTGAGGACAGAAATATATTACTACCAAAGTCCATGACTACAAACGTCAAAACAATTCAAACGATTATTTCACAAATTCATTTGAACGCATTTCAAACATATGACGGAGGCGGAAAAGTATTTCACCCACCGGAACTCTACTTGACCACCTTAATTTGACCAGTGCACAAATGTCTGCCAAAATTAAATAGAAATAGTCACAACAAACATACATGGGCAAAATCACGAGATTACTACCATGGGTAGCCTTCTAATCGTCACCCCTTTTAACTTTAACATTTAGCAACACGTGTTTATATGACTGTACACTGGAGTGTACTAACCTTCAAGTTCTATACCGAAATTTGAACCTTACATTTATGAATAATTTGGTTTACATTCCAATGGCATGTACCAACATTTTAGATCAATAACTATAGCACAATGCCTATGATGCTGTGCCCGAATCATTTGTCATAAATAATCAATTTTGGAATAAAGTCATACCAATCTGACAATCATTGTATGAGTGAACAGGTTAAATTATAACAAATTGTGTACTCATCTGTGGAAAAAGCACACAATTTGCATTAACTGTGTGTATACTCTTTGAATGAATCGTGCATTATCAATCGATACATTTTCAAATAAGTAGTTACTAGGAAATATAACTAGAACATTGTGAAAAGCACATAAATCAAAACAACCTCCTTCTGGGAGAAGTAAGATCGAAACTACATTACATCGCTGAGTATAATCAGTCAGCTGTAGAACGGGGCCCCGTTTCAATTGAGGGCGCTCTATATAGTGACGCTCTGCCGTCATTTTTTTACACGGCGATTCATCAAGTGACGGAAGCCTGTCGACCGCCGGGATACGAACATAAACCACTTTTCAATAGAGGGCGGGCTTGAGAATGGGAGTGCGTTTCCAAGGGAACGGCCTCACGTCACAGTAATTTTCAAAATTCATAAAAAGCCGATTCTGCCGATTTTAAACAACGAAATAACTCTCTTATCGCAGTCGTTACAAAGGCATCACTTCTGAATACTATAGGGCTTATATTTAATGTAAAAATTATCACACTTACCTAAAAAATTCTATAAAATGGTGTAATCTCGTCTAGAAAATGATGGTCTCATCTCAGCAAACCGGTCAAAAAAGACATATTTCTAGCTTGTGTCGTGTGATGTTGGGGTCAAAGATTAAATTAAACTAATGAACTGGATGACGCAAGGAGTTCTGGTACCTTATGCTGCTCTCAACTCGATGGATAGTTACTTTTTATGCAGATAAGTGGGGTAAAAGGCGAAAATTCAATCATTGCGCAAACTGACGGGTGTGCGTTACTTTGGTTATGTACACCCGTCGTTGTAAAGCGCCCTCAATTGAAACGGGGCCCCGTTCTACAGCTGACTGATAATGTAGAAGTAGAAGCTAGAGATGAGTTTATACGATGTATCAAAGATTTTATTATCCGATGTTTCGCCTATCCGGGCATTGACAAGGTACAATTAAAGTGACATAAGGATATTATTGTTCGACGGGAAAAGTGAGGCAAAAAAACAACACTTTGTCTCACCACCATTTCGCTATTGCTATGTGCTGTGAATTTTTTTTCTTTCTTTTTTTACAAAAAAGAGGTATGTCCTATGCGATTTTTAAAAAAAAATTATATTAGTTTATAAAAATCCAAATATATTCAATAGATTGCTTTTGCCTTTTTAATAAAAATAATCAGACATGATCAATGAACATTGTACGCTTGTGTTCTCTTTATATATATATCTTAACTTCACAAAGTTAGTTGGATTTGTGTTCTCAGTCTTAAAGTTTCCGAGTATCGCCGAAACAAGCGCGGCGGAACGGGGGGGGGGGGGGGGGGGGGGGGGGGGCGTTGCAAATGAAAACAATGACAATCAAAATAAATAAAACAAATAAGAAGCAAAAAATGAAAGAAGGTCAAACAATATACAGTCTTATCCTGTTAAATTGTTTAAATAAAATGACGTAAGTATCTGTTATTGATGCTACAGCTCGGCTGATATATATATATATATATATATATATATTTGTTTCGAATATAATATTGCTATTTAAATAGCATTAGAAATGTACATGTAATAAAAACGGAAGAGTCACTGAGATGGGAGTAGCCCGCGGGTTGGAACAACTTGGTAGTCGGCAAATATAGAGTCGGGGATATGCCGCTAATTAGAACAGCTTTGTTTGAGCCATTTGAGTACATGTACACTCTTAGAAGGTCAGGATCAAATACATGAGTAGATTTCCGGCTCACTTTGTTTTGATCCTTTAAGGATCATTTTCGGATCGTTTTGATCCGTTTTCGGATCGTTTTGATCCGTTTCCAGATAGATATCAACAAACGGATCAAATTCACCTTGATCAACTTTGATCTGATTTCCGGCTCACTTTGTTTTGATCCTTTAAGGATCATTTTCGGATCGTTTTGATCCGTTTCCAGATAGATATCAACAAACGGATCAAATTCACCTTGATCAACTTTGATCTGATTTCCGGATCAATTCGATGAAAAAGTTCATTGGTCAATAGGTGACTGACGTCACTCTTTCGCAAACCGATAGACGACAAGCAGACGATCTTTTGAATTCGGTCGCCATTGAAACAAGGGTGAAATACCGCGGTAAGTTATCCAGTCTAATCTGTAAAATGTTACATGATTTTGTCGGTAAAGTAGTTTTATTTTTTATGTTTGAACATGCTCTATTCTTGTGAACAAATTTCTTGTACCTGACCAGTGCCATCAGTACGATTTTCGGTCAAAATGCTCCTCACAAAATGTCACGATCACTGCGATGTACTAGGCCTACACGATGTAGTAAGCTTACTGCACTCGATATATAGTCTGCAGTGGGTCTCTTAGAAGGTCAGGATCAAATATGAGACGAAAAGGATCAATTTTGATCCAGAAACGGTATCACATATGAGCTTACCCTTTCCGGATCAAAGTGATCCGACAAGCAGGATCATTATTTTGATCCGTTTCAGTATCATTTGACAGAAATATTTGATCCTATTTCGGATCAAACTTTTTGATCCTGCTTGTCGGATCACTTTGATCCGGAAAGGGTAAGCTCATATGTGATACCGCTTCTGGATCAAAATTGATCCTTTTCGTCTCATATATGATCCTGACCTTCTAAGAGTGTAGGTTGCTTGGTTTATAATACTAATGTTCATGATGGGCCGGAGGGGACAGGCGAGGGCGTATATTACGTCTACTTCAGGAAAGAGGTCATAAAGGGTTTAAAAGGACCACGCGTAACATGATGATTTTTGTATTCAAATGTACATTGTTATATATATTTTTTGATATTATATGGATTTTAATAGATTTTTGTTATCACGAAACGTTACCAACGTCATGAATGTAAGGCTTTTACACAAGCCTTTGTGGAAATCGGGATTGAATCGAGATTTTTCTTTTAACAAGCAGCAAAAATGTTTTACTTGAATAAATTGTTCAACTTTTTTCTTACATGTATTTGTTTAACTTCATTAATTGATTGTTATAAGTTATCATTTGTGTGTATTTTTGTATGCACTTACTTTTAAGAGGAGGGAAAGTGGTCTTTTTGGTGAAAACATCACGGAATAGCCCAAAATGGACACTGAAAGGCAATTGATTGGTCTGGGGAAAGGGAACTTGTATCTGATTTAAATATCAAAAGTCGCTATTATCGAATAACGTTACATCGTTGACCATTTTGTGTATGATTCTTTAAACGAGATGTCAAACAAGCACAACATTGTGCATTATATTTTACAAAAATAATTATCGAGCCCAAAACATCATACTTTATCATAAAAGCGAATAAAAACCGCAATCTCTCAACATGTCATATTTGACAAATTCGCGGTAATCGAAAGTCCCAATATCAATGACGTCATTATGGTTGCTCACATTTGCGCAAATGCATTGTATAACCATGACTTAAATGATACCGGGAATTTCGATCACCGCGAATTTTTAAATATGGCATGTTGAGAGATTGCGGTTTTTATTTTTTATGATAAGTATCATGTTTTGCATGTTTACAGATGACAGGTTTTATTATGATAAGTATGATTCTTTGTTCAATATAACTACGCTATTTGGGCTCGATAATTTGTTTTCTAACATACAATGCACACTCATGTGATTGCTGGACATCTCCTTTAAAGGTATTTAATCAACAACAATTTCTTTGTCACTTGTGATTAATCCACCTCGTCCCATGGAAATGTCAAACTATACTGACTAGTGTATCTGGAGCGAATGAAGAAACAAGCTCACCTACAATTGTGTTGACAATGTCATAACACTTTCCTATACATGTATAGTACCTTTGAAGCGGCGCGCCTGTTTTACAGATTCTTCAAATATTCATTACATCCGTATCCATATCCGTATCCACATAGTATTAAGTGCAATGCACTTTTTTACTAAATACCAACATCAATGGTCTGGCCAGATATGAAAAAAAAAACGAATATAAGAAACCATCGAGCGCACATTATTTTTTTTGAATGGAACAGTAATTACTAAGACTCTATGTTGCATTGTGTGACAAATGTAATGTATATTTGCTATTAAACATGAAATCACGCAAATAATAATAATAAAGCAGCATTTATTAAGCGCCTAATCAAAAGTGGTCAAAGCGCTGTACAAAATAGTAAAATCTTAAAATACACAAAAACACTCAAACTTATTGCAACATATTATTATACTGTACAAAGTAAAAAGGGCCTATACATACACAAAATATGACAGCACAATATACAAAGCTAAAAAACAGAATGGAATCCGTGAGGCGGGGGATTAATGCTTAGGAAACAGATGAAATTTGAGAGCCTTTTTGAACTTATGAATAGTAGAACAATTGCGGAGTGAGGCAGGTAGAGAGTTCCATAGACGTGGAGCAATAGCGTAGAAGGCTTTGTCTCCAAGAGCACGCTTCGTGCGAGGGATTGTGAGAAGTAATTTGTCATCACCTGACCTCAGGTTAGGTCTATTTTGTATGTACGGAGTGAGAAAGTTTGTCAGGTATATAGGAAGAAGGCCATGAAAACTTTTGAAGGTGAACAACATGAGTTTGTATGTAATCCTTGATGTAATGGGTAACCAGTGTAGCTCTCTAAGGAGGGGTGCAGACGAATCCATTCTGTTTGATCTAAACATTATTCTTGCAGCCCTGTTCTGCAGTGTTTGTAATTTGTTGCGATCTTTCGCTGATATGCCATAAAGTAAAGAGTTTGAATAATCCAAACGAGATAAAACCAGTGACCGGACTAGATGGTGACAGCTATCAACAGTAATAAAACGACGTATTCTATAAATATTCCTGAGATGAAAGTTCACTGTTTTGATGGTAGATTTAACATGTGCAGTCATGGACATAGTGCGATCAAATACGACACCCAGATTTTTGATTGTTGGAGATGGCTGTATTACAGTGTCACCAATTGTGATGGTAATGTCATTAATGAATTTGCAATTGTAATTTGACGATGCGATGAAAAACTCAGTTTTGTCTTGATTGAGCTTGAGTTTGTTTTTAGTCATCCAGTCACTGATTTCATTTATACAAGATGTGAGTCGAGCAACAGATCTTTCAGCGTCTCCGCTAATCTTGGGATCAAATGACAGGTACAGTTGGACATCATCCGCATACAAATGATATTTAATGCCATGTTTACGGATTATATTACCAATATCACTAGTGTACATCGTAAAGAAAAGTGGCCCAACAACAGAGCCCTGGGGAACTCCAAATCTAAGATAAGCAAAGAAACCACAAAGCCTGTAAATTACGTGCAACAAGTTTTCCAACAATTCAATTGTTTTGGTAATTTCCATTTATTGCGTTGAGCATTCACTTTTGGTTTCAGGAATACGTGCAGATTGCATCAAGGACTTTTTAAGTGGACACTCCGAAATTGAACTTACCCCATTCAATGCCTGGATTCTACAGTTTTATTATATACACGTACATATGAATACCAATTTGTTACATGCGTTTCCTCAAAATGTGTATGTCAGTAGCCACTATCATGTTATACACTTCGTCATCCCGTATGTCCCGGGTACGTGTCGTCGTGTCTCAGAAAACCTTTTTTTTTAAAAATCATCTTGCCCATAGTTATATATATAGTGTGTCTCAGAAAGAAATCGTACAACCTATTTTAATTCATTTTCTTTCATTTACAATATAATTGTAATCATGTTTTACCGACCAGCCTGGAACTTGGTCGGGAACTAAAACACCAACTCCTCCCTACCGAATCGTCATTTCTTGTCACAGAAAAAATGTGCCACCTTGGTACAAGTCTAATCATGATAATAGACAATACGCTAACTGAGCGCGAAATGTTGGAAGTTGTACAGTGGTTACAGAACGTTATGTTGCGATTGGAGAAAGAGGGTCATGCTAGTCCGATCAATAGTATGGGGTGTTTTGAGAGTTGGCAAAATCAGCTCCAGGGTTGTACCTATAGGATACACTTACTCAAATAAATAAAATAATGGCCATTGCCTGGTCACATGTGCGTAACCACAGGGCATTTCACCCTGCCCCCCCCCCCCCCCCTGCCATAAGGCTTGCCCTCTAATTAAATTACAAACTATGTACTCGTGTTACAAACAAAATAGTCAGTTATGCACCCCCCCCCCCCTAATAAACAGGCAATGTCCCCTAGCTACGCTATTGACTGGTCACAAACATAGATGGATATATTGACACATATGGTGAGCAATGGCTGGTGACCATATTAAATGACATGGACATGCAGTCATGAATGATAGGTATTGAACCTTAAAAATAAAAATAATAAGATGGAGATCACTAACAACAGATAGGCAATAGAAATTTAGATCTATATATAATTATCCTCACTAAGTATGTTGAACGAGGCTACAATAAATAACAGGTAACTGCATAAACAGCGAATCAAAGAAAGATTTCAAACTTGAATCTTATGAATGATCAATCATTTTGGGTCACAACAGATGTACACAGGTATCATATCAGAGTTCAAGCTGGGGTTAAGCGGTCAATACTTCTATTGTTGACGTTTAACACCTCTCCCCGTAAAAGAAGAACTAGAAAAGAAAATCTTGACAAATCCAGAACGCAGAGAGCAGTATCAAGGTGGATGTACCTGTGATGTGACTGTGAGAGCCAGCCAATCAAACGAATTAAAGTTTTCAGATCATAACCTTCGATTTGCATCGATTTCGTTTGGTCTAATTAAGATGTTGCTGAGTGTAGTTTTACAAAACATCTATGTTTGTGAAGGTTCTCTGATTTTGTTTAATCTCGGTTCCCATCCTCTACATACCATACATGTGCTCGAATGTTACATTTAACGCATGGAAAAGTAACAAGCGAAACTTTAAAATTAAGATATGTTCCACTGCGTTTGACAAAGATGGAAGATCTGTGAATGACGCGGCGACACATGTCATAAACAGGTTCTATCAGAATGATCAACAATCGCCAGCGGCTCTTTAGCAATGGCATGACCAATTATCTGAGGAATGTTTTACAGAATGGTCGGGTTGGAAGTGTAGTTTCCTGTCTTATGAATTGCTATTTTATATATACACATGGACAAAAGTATCGCACCACTTTTTTGTTGTTGAAAAGTGCAAATGTGGCCTCGTATTTTGCCACCATGGTGTGATATTAAGGATCATTTGTTTGCATAAGCTGTCCAACAAAATGCTATGCAATAAAAGGGCCACATTTTAGTTTGTGACGTAATCGATGTGATGTTTTTCAAGGCCAAGGGGAAAATGCATGCTTTTGGCCAAAAACATGCATGAAACAAGTTTGGGTATAACTCGATATTGAATAGACTTTAAAAACTTAAAATAGTCATTATATTAGTTCTGTATTTGGCGCAAGAAATGTTTCATTTAGACGTTATAGGCTACAATACAGTGAATAAGTCCAAACATGCCATTTTTTTGTTGCTCATAAATTCAGCATATACGAGGTCACCGTTGATTTTTTAAAATTTATTTGACCTAGGTCAACACTTCCGCAATATTGCTTTTGTCATTTGAACTTATTTAAAATTTGACCTATTTTGACCGTTGACCCCATAACCGTTGGGCGTACGAAAAAGGGAGTTTTTTCATGTTTGAGGACAATCGGGCAACTTTTGAAATTTGACCCCAGATGACCTTTGACCTTGGATGACTTGAATGTGTTACCAAGGATTACAACTATAGAGATTAATCATTGGGCCTCTCAATATAGCGTTTTACCCAAACTTGTTTTATGCATTTTCACTTTGGCCTTGAAAAACATTACATCGATTACATCACAAACTAAAATGTGGCCCTTTTATTGCATAACATTTTGTTGGACAGCTTATGCAAACAAATGATCCTTAATATCACACCATGGTAACAAAATTCGAGGCCACATTTGCACTTTTCAACAAGTGGTGCGATACTTTTTTCCATGTGTATACTTCGTCGAATTGCGGCGTATAAATCTTCGAATAAATGCTTATATAAAAAACTCATTGATATTGTACTTTGCAGTTTTAATTCTGGGTACTTTATGATGACACAGAAATTTAGACCTGATATCGACTTTATTCGACAGTCATTATATTTTTCTAGCTAGATTTAAATTATGGAACATCTATATATCACGTTAAGAATTTATGAGCTGCACCGAATGTTCAGACTAACAGCTAAATTGAGAAATATATAGAGCAGAATATATAGAGCAGAATATGTCATCATTCGGTGGCTCTTAATGGTGCGGGAAATAATCGGGTAACCTTTGTTTTAATACTAGCCTTGTAATTATTCAAGGGAGATACCTTTTATGAAATCTGTTTTATGTGCGAGGCCCGGTGCGAGGTCAAGTATCTGTAGCATCTACCTACCTTGTGGCGCATCAAGGCATCCTATAAGTTGCGCGAGAGTGGTTAAAAAGAAAAAAAAAGAAAAAAGAAATCATATCATGATATAGCCAGATTCCATAGGCCTACTAAAATCAACCATTAACCGTCAGCGAGAAAAGAATTGCCCCTCCACCACACCGAGCCATGTTTTCCTCTGAAAAATAAATTGAATTGTAAATTCTAAACAAATATGACCAACGAGAGGCGATTTAAGTCACAGAAGCTTCAGGGGGTGCTAGCCCTAGACCACCGCAAGTGGAGCTTAGTTGGTTACTAAAATGTTGAGCATCAGTATATCTAGTTGAGAAAGCCTGACCTAATGCATAGCCTATGTGTATGTTTGTATTCGCTTTCGAAACCAGAGGCGTAGACCAAGAGTTGTGCGGTTCATTCTACCCGTGGACATCTTTCATAGTATCCAACTTTGGAGATGTATATTTTACAGAGCATCAAGTTGTGTTGTCTAAGATTAAGCAGTCTCTGCACCGGTTTACCTTTTCATTGTATCGCTTTTTCTGACATTATTTGCATCTTTTCAAAGATAATCAATATTTCTTCACTTTTTACATTCGATAAAAACAACATAGAAATACTAAAATAATAATCAGAATTGAACTTTACCAAAATCTTCAAATATAGAGGGAATCCACTTCACTCATCCACTTCACTCATGCGTGCCCCTAGGGTTCGTTGTTCAGATCAATATACAGGATCACCTTCAATACACAAATGTCACTGTTCAAAGAATGACCTATACATTAGGCGGGTTATTTTGAAACGAGTTATCCATCAACATGTGTGTTGGTCACAGTTGAATATCTGTGGTGTTGGTCTTTTTAAATTCAGAAACAGATTTTAGTTCCAGCAAACATGGCCGATACATGGATTTCCCCTATTCCCTCAAATCGCAGTCTCGTAATTGCTCATATCAAATTGGTACTGTAAAAGAATGGTATGTTTACCAGGCAAAAGTGTCATTCGATCGTAATAGCAATGCAAATATTCCTAACCATGATTTGATTGATGAAAACCTCCCCACATAATTTTGAATCCCTTGAGGAAGCTTAACGCCAGTACGGTTCCAAGTATAAAGATAAATAATTCTTATATATAATAGTGGGTGTGGTTTTGTATGTCAGCGTGCAATTTGATTGTTTTGTGGCTGATTTACAGCCGATACGAACTATATATGTTTGGGGGAGGGCTTAATTCATTCAAATGATAAAAGCTGGTGTGCGTATGGTCATCTCGTTTTTAAAGATGTTCAAGCGTGCCCTACACATAGTTGCCGGCGTATGCATTGTGCGAACAAGCAGAGTTGGTGTGGGGTGTGTGTGTGTGTGTGGGGGGGGGGGGGGGGGGGGGTGGAGGGGTGCTAAAGAACGCAAATATTCGAAGCAGGAAATTGATAAACAATCGCTGGATTTGTTTATTTTATAAAGGGGGACATTTGTTGTTTGATTGAAATAAATCTAACAAATGTTATTTTAAAAGATAAAAATAACCAATAAACTAAATAAGAATGATAATAAAATATAGTTCGTAGCTGTTTCGTTATGTTTGTTATACCTACCATAGTCGTGTCGTCGTGGATGGCCTCTTGCGGCGACCATACACCACTCCAACGGCCGAGTGCACCAAACTGCTCTTAATGTAGCGTAACTTACTAACGATGTAATTCTTAGAGCATAACTTGCGAGTAACACCAGCATATTAGCCTAACTAGCGAGGTAAATATCAACATTATTCAGCATCGTCCCCTTAAAAAATGAATTGTCGCATGCGCCAAATGTGTGTCCATTAATCAACCAGCAATCATATTGACACGAATGGTGTTCCGTTGAATTATAAAAATGTGTCGTCTGTCACTACGTCAAGCATGGATTTATATAAGACGCCGTTAATTATTGGATCATGTGTTAGTGTCTCGATACTTTTTGTGAGGACTTTATATTTAATTCACAATGGACCAATCACGACTATTGCGGCATGCTTAGACGCTATTGGTTTCGCTGCGATATAATGGACTTCAAAACTTTTTAAAAGCATCTCATCCGCAAAACAATCATGCGTGCATGCATGAGTTAAAATTCCCGGGCAATTTTTTTTGGGGGGGGGGCGAAGCCACTCTTATAGCATGAGATTGCAAAAACTTACACATTTTGGTCTTTCTAGAGTAGACATAAGTGGGGGTCGCCATGTTTGTAGTCTTTGTAAATTACATGTACCTATGCAGTTTATTTCAACAGTACCCGCAGTCTGTGCTGGAGTCAAAGCTATATTTGTTTAGTTGATTAGAGATGTGCTACTCCCAACAGAGAGACATAATAGCTTATCTTGTTTGACTAGCTTATCTTGTTTGACCAAGGTCATATATACCTAGACAGTACCCCCATTCCCCCCCCCCCCCCCCCCCCCCCCTCTCCCCTCCATGCACACAAATCAACTTTATTGGTTTCCTGTACTATTTTTTGACTGCGGTGTTTTGATTCTTTTTTGGTTTGAATTATAGAAAATACATACACACTATTCCCTGGTATTTTGGTATGAAAATATTTGGTTACAAAACATGCTTCTTTCTCTTGGATCGCCCCCATTCCATTTCAATGGAATTTTTATCTAACATATCATCTGAGTGAACGAGTGACACAAATCGATCGAATAGATGAGGATCTAATTATAAAGAAAATTAATTTTCACTGAGTGAACTTTCAAGCAGAAATAAGACTAAAATCATAAAACCATGAGAAATTTGATAACCTTGGTAGCCTAATACTAGCGTCTACTGACAAGCCAAACCGGATCCCTAGAAGAGGGTTCAAAATGTGTCGAAAATGTGTCCTCCCGCCCTGTAGGACCTTTATGCATCAATGTATGTAAATGCTTGAAGACATGTACAGATGCAGAGGAACAGGGCGTTAATAAAGAGGAGACTTGTCTTATTTTGGGAAATAGTTGTTATTAATTTACTACTACGTTATATCATTTAAAATAAGGACGGCTGAGGGAAATAGCATGGTGTTAAGAAACAATGGTTCAAATGACAGCATGGAATTGATAGACTGGTTTGAGCCTGATACAGGCCAAGCGTCTAAAGCTAAAAACAATATGCAGCTGCAAAAAATATTTTTTTAGAAAACCTATAAACTAATAAGGCAAGACATGGATAGGCGAAATATTTCTTTATAGCCACGGATCCGGATATAAAACAAAGAAATATTAAAAGCATAGCATAAGTCACTGGCGTTCTTAACTGTGGCTTAGGGCTCAGGCATCTTAGTCGCTGTGTCTCAAATAATTTAAGTCTACTTTAGCACGTCTCAGCCTCTTAGACCAACGGTCCGGGCTCGTCACCACTCATAGGGCATTTCAGACTATCTAGAAATCAGTGGCCGCTTTTGCGGAGCGAGTATTCGAACCGAAATGGAATAGATCCATAAATTTATGTTAACCTACTTCCTTGTATCCTTATAAAGAACGCTATATCATAATAATTATGTGGGAGTAGGCGCTAGTATTATGCCCAAATATATATGTAATCAATACTTTATTACACAAGCTAAATGCATTTCATCAAGCTGTTTCACCAGTAAAGATCTAAATATAGTTTGATTTAATGAAGGGTATACAAATATAATATATAGTATAGTATAATATCGATAAATCTCAAAACAAGGAAAGTCATTCAAACTCCATTATGAAAAAATATGACAAATAACGTGACATTAGGTTACAAGGCCCGCTTAGCAGCGCTATAAATTGATGCCCTAAAAACCGTCAACAAATTTAAATATTCGCCTTCCCGATCCAAGCTGGTTGCTATATATGACATAATTCTCGTGTGCAACCAGCTGGCTGTATTGAGTAGTTTAAAGGCATGAGCGTAGATGTAAATTGCAACATAATGGAAACTTATCCATGCAGTTAGCCCCGAATTTAAATATATGCACTGGGTAATCCTCTTGTAGTATTGATAACAATAGGTTTACCAGAGCGAATTAATAGCGCTTCTAAGCGGGCAATTTATGTCATGCGCGCAGACGGATGATGATCTGATAAACGTTGTCATTAATTACCCTACCTCTGCGACGAAAATAGTTCATCAAAAAAATATCTCACAATCGTAAAAACGAAAGGTAAGTACAATGTACATTAGTTCCGTACTTTTAAATAGTAGCCTGTATTATGTACTTGCCATAAAAGGTAAGTGCCAACGTGACTATTAATTTAGTGCAAGTTTTCTTGTGGGACAATATCATACCCCTTACATAATAGATGATGTTGTGTTATCGAATTACAGTCTCACTTCCGTCTTTGAGACTACAATCACAATGCCGTTATTGCGAGGAGCCGAGTGCTTCTGAGTGATATCAATAACCATTGCTATTATCACCGTACGGGACAGTATCTCATTCGAGAAGTTGGTGTCCTTTGAAAATTAAAGTAAGAATCAACACCTCCTCTTCATCACACACCATGTTATTGATATGCTATATCTTTCTAAAGCAAATGGAATTCTAGAACGAATTAGTAATGTCCATCAATCGTTGTATTCCTATTAATCACTATCAATAGGACCGAGGAAAACCATTATTAAAAACAGATATTACTTAAGTGTAGTTCATATGCTGATAACATTGTAATATGATAGATATTTATTAAATATTTCAAATTAATTATTTGATTAATTAATGTGAATGAATGAATAAATGAATTAAATGAGACTGTGATACTGTGAGGCGTCCATTTTGGTAGCAATCACAACGACAATTGAAATTATGCTCCGAGTCGAAGCAGAAAGAATTACTAAACTGTTATTCTCTTGGAAATCAAACTCAAAACGATTCCATGATTCTTTTTAGTTCACTTCACCACACTTTCAAACCCAAACTTATAAAAGAGGCTAAATGCACTGTTATTAATTCATTACTTCATGAATAATCGCGATAGCTGCGTATCAAGTGCGCTCCAATAAAATGAATCGTTAGATGAGAACGCGCACGCCGAGCGCAGGTTACTAATAATTGCCCGAAAGTACTGCGCCAAAGTGTTCCATTGTTTTGCTCACTGACCGACCAATCAAATAAACGCCTCACGCCCCTAAACTGAATATTCATTGAATTATGAGGAAACACGATTAAAGCTTATTTCTGATTGGTTGAATGAGGGGATGACCCGACTCGGACTGTTTCAATAACTAAGAAGGGCAGGGGTGGACAAAATAAACAAAACAACTAATTAATTATTAGCGAGATTATATCGGTACAAATCAACGATTTGGATAAATATGCATCTTTTTCAGTAATGAATGAGAATAATGACTGCTTAACAACTGTTTTCGCGAATTTGTTGTGAAATACTCGGTTGCTGTTATGGTCATTCGGAATTGTCCCTCAGGGGCTGCGCCCCTTCGGGACAATTCCTCAGACCATAACATCAACCTCTTATTTCACAACAAATTCGAGAAAAAAGTTGTTACGCAGTAATTATTCTCTAAATCTATCTGGTCAAGTTATCTGTATAAGAGTGGTAAAATGTCTATCATTGGAAACATAAGCTAAGTTACGATTAAAGCTATTAACATCTCTTCAATATTGAATGGTATCACAATCACTTGGGTAATACGCCTTTGGATACAAATGATAGGAAATAAAAGGGTTATATAAACTCCGTTTATGTGGCGATTTTTCTCGGAATGTAATCTGAAACTCGCTGATAAAATACCTCATTATTATTTATTTATCAGCGATATTAAAAATGCATGATCTTTCAATGCAGAAGAGACTCTTTCTTATAATATTAGATACCAAATCATCATATTCATCAATGATAATATTATGTTATATATACACAGTGGTGTGATAAGGCCTTCAAGAACTTTGGTAATATCCAGGTGGTAATGTGGAAATTCCTTGTCAAAAGTCATCATCGGCTAAAGTGCAATTTGTCTTTGAATACATCTATTATACAATACCATGTTAAAGCTATGAGAAAGAAGACACTTACTTCCACCCAATTCATCATCATCATCATCATCATCATCATCATCATCATCATCATCATCATCATCATCATCATCATCATCATCATCATCATCATCATCATCATCATCATCATCATCATCATCATCATCATCATCATCATCATCATCATCATCATCATCATCATCATCATCATCATCATCATCATCATCATCATCATCATCATCATCATCATCATCATCATCATCATCATCATCATCATCACCACCACCATCATCATCATCATCATCATCATCATCATCATCATCATCATCATCATCATCATCATCATCATCATCATCATCATCATCATCATCATCATCATCATCATCATCATCATCATCATCATCATCATCATCATCATCATCATCATCATCATCATCATCATCATCATCATCATCATCATCATCATCATCATCACAAGAGTGACTATCTGTCGTTCTTGGATCATGCCTTCATTGTCCCCTAGTAAGCGTTGTATATAGGTCAAATAAGATGTGCATGGACGACCAGGTTTCCTTCGGCCATGTGGTGGTACGTAGGTGGCATACTTTTTGGCAGGCTCTTCATCAGGGAGACGGAGAATATGTCCAAAAAATCTCAGCTGGCGGCTCTTTACACGGTGAATGTCATAAATTGTGGTGTTCGAGACACCCAAGATGATTACTTCAATATAACATTTGTACATTAATAAAGTTAAGAAGTTTGGTAGAACTGCAATATATCATACTTACAACTATTTTGTGTTATTTCTGCAAGAATGAGTTGTTTCAAGCGTCTTTAGCTCAAAACTCCATGCGCACTACTATAATACATGACTGCTAGGTGTCAGTAGCGCGAGCAAACTGGCTGTCATATGTTGAAGAGAATCTTAAGTTTGTTCAAGTTGAATCCGTGGCCTGACCGGGCAGGGAACTTCCATGAAGGGACCTTGGTTCAATTCCTAGACTTGGCCCTCTCCCCAGTGGGGGGAGGTAAAAGTGAACCGACAAGATTTTTCCGACCAAAAATGCCATTTTACACTCATTTTTGCTATGATTGAGACACATTGCGGTTTTTAACGAGCTTCTATCAAAAACATCCCCTTTCACTACGCCACTGCCTCCCCCTTTGGCATTATGTGATTCTTTCACCAGTGACGTCACTTTGCGCATGGAATAAAACTTTGCGCTGTGTTAAAGTTATATATTAAGCTTTTGCTCATTGCGACGCTTTACAAGTATTAGGAATACCAACTTGTTAGTATCATTGCATAACTGAATATCAACGATTTTGTAAGTATCTTCAATATTGTAACTTACAGATTTGAATTTCTTATCCTTCATGGTTAAAATTTCATTAACCATTCAAATTTAACCAAACGGAACATGCTATGATAATATTATGTTATGTAGCTCGCGATCGCAAACACAATAAATATGTCGATCTTATAGCCATTGTCCTGCGAGAACAAAGTGATAACACCAAGCGCAAATCGTATTCTTTAGTTCTTACGAAAGTTCTTTGCAATCCGTTCCCGTCAGCAATACGAGGACACGGGCGTCCACCTAAATGTTAAATTATTTAAGTCAGCGTGTATAAAAACATGTTCATATTCTATATGTCCAAATATGACAAAAATAACAATTCATAGTAACTATTATATTTACCCAGTTTAATACCATTCCCAGTGTTTCTCTTGCAGCAATATATAAATCGAATGCCAATTATATTTTTTTAAAAATAGGACAGAATGAAAAAAATCTACGGAAATCCTGCAGGGATTTTGAATAAATGCATGTGAAATATTGATAGATAAAGATCTGTAGAATCCAATCATTGAATGGTTTCTGTTCAATTTGAAGTGTCCACCTAAAGTCCTTGAGGCAATCTGCAGCGGGTATTTCTCACAGAAGTGAATGTTGAACGCAAATCTCCATGTTTGTACGTTATTCACATGTAATAGATAAAATAAAACTCTTGGATCTGTATTTTTCGATTGATATCGCGATTGAAATGATTTCGAGATATATCAACCTGCTGCCATAAAAGTTGTGAATGCCCGAGGACGTGAAAGGGAACTAATCACCGGTTATTATCATATTCTTTATTTCTTAACACTCTCCTCGCGGTAGGTGTCTGCAGACGACATTCCAAAATGTCCAAAAATGTTTCAAAAATGTCAAAATTATTAAATATCATCATCATATTTGGAATGAACATGAAAAATGCAGTAACATATTTACTAACATGCCTAGAATTGGTTCAGTAATCTTTGCGATAGACCTTGAAAGGTTTCTGAAAAATCTGTATATGGTCAAACCAATAGCCGAGTGGCTTTAACTATCACTTATACAAAATGCTGGCACCTAAAACACTCCATTACGGTTCCATTGCCTGTATATTTCCAGCCTACTTGTTACCCCCGATTCCAAGCTATATCAGGGTTAATAACTCATCCCCTCCTGCACCATTTATCTGATTTATTTCACACCATCTTTGTCTCGCCAGCGTGCTGCTATCAGTTCCACCGCTATCCCAAAACATGGCTCAAGGCTCTAGGCGCTTGTGGAGGTCTGTTTCAGCCGGCGTACTTCAAATGTTGTCTATGGGACTTTTTATGTTGTTGTTTTTGGATTAAAGTGTTAAATGATGGAAATATTGTGTCAATGTTCATATTGTTTGCTGGTCGAAAGGGGAAATCCATTGGATATTAACGAAACTAGCTAATTAACGGAAAGAAAATGTTTACATTTCACCCATACACTCCTTTAGTCAGAATCAATTAAAATTGGATAATTGTCCGGGTGGAACAAGAAGCCCAATGTCTTACATTTAAAAGTTGATGTGTTAAGAAATTCAATTTTGAACTTCAATTTTTCATAGAAACTAGTGCTATTTCATATTTTGTAAAATCAAAAGTACAATATATTATCCTTAGAACAGATTTCAGTTTTTAAAACTGGCCCAAATGTGGATGAAAGTCACCACGTGTGCCAAGTCATGTGGCAAGATTGTAGACTGGATCGCCTTGGTCATATTCAAGGTCTCCCAGCATGCCGTCAATGGTGTTGGATTGACCAATTATTGGGGGAACGTAGAGCCTAACACGAGACTTTTCAAAGTTATTGTGTTAAGAAATTAAATGTATGAACTTCAATTTGTTTAAAAAACTAGTGCTATATCAGATTTTGGCAAATAAAAAGTTCAAATTTCGAGAGAAGTTACGATATAGAGCAGATTTTAGTTTAAAAATTGGCCCAAATGGGGCTAAAGGTCGACACATATGGCAAGGCACATCGCTGGCGTGTTGACTGCCTTTCGGGGTTCCAGACAGTTGCTCCAGGGTGTTCACATCATGTTCACACGTAAATACTAGCGTCATGGCCAGTTCAACCTGTCAGAAAATATCTCAAACTTGGGCTCAAACTTTACAGGTAACTAGAACGTAAGGAGAAGCAGGCGACTTAACCGTGTAAGACGGAAAGAAAATGTTGTTCATGTTTTACCTGGGACTAAAATACCTCAAAGGTATGTTAGTCCCAGGTTTTACTCCATGGTGCACAAAATTACTCCAATGCTCAAATTGCAATTTCGATTTGATACGAGGGGCATTCAGTAAATAATGAAAGTGATCATGGTATGGGATGCATGAGTGATTCTATTGAGGGGATAATGTGATCAATACAAAGTATGAACCTTTATCTTTCAAACAGTACAGTTTTGGATTTATAAGTGTGAACTATGACGTCATAGCATTGTCTTAAAGTAAGTACACTTGGGACACTACTTAATCAGTTATTTGGCGGGAAATTTGAATTATTTGTATGAAACATGTGATAAGAAGATTGCATAACATGACACCAGAAGCAGGTAAATCCCATTTTTTTTCACGTAAGTATGATAAAAAGACAATAACTTAAATCCCTGTGTAATTTGATGTATGTAGTATATGAGTAAAAAGTAAGGAGAGGCAATCGAATAAAAAGTATACAAATATCAGTATTTCAAATAGCCAATTTTCATTGAAAAATGCCCAGTCAGCGAATCACTTATATTGCGGAAAATCAAACAATTTATGAAAAATCCAAGCAATTAACCAGTTTGGGAGATTCCATATGATAGTTAACTAATTTTCTGAACTTATTCGCATGAAACCTGCAGAAAATGTGCGCATGCGCAGACGGCAGATCATTTTGAACAGGGCCACAAATGGCTAAAATCAAGAAATTTACCAGATAAAAGCTTACTGTGCCTTCAAATTCTAATCAGAAATAATTAAAAATGCTTAAATCAATGTGTTTAAATATTGTGATAGTCAAAATAAAGATATACATGAATGTATCAATCAAAGATGGCTGCCACAACCTCTCTTATTACTGTTATCTTTAGAGCTACTATATATGTATTGTTAAAGTAATCGTCACATAATTTCAATGGTTTGAGGAAATTTTATGAACAGCTCCTTCTGAAATCCCCACTATTATTGCTTTACATCCCACACAAATTTACTAAATTATAATCCCTCCATTGTTCTTTATCCTTTGTTGTTTTCAAAGGTATATTATTGCGGATTTTGCTAAATAAAAGCGCATTTGAGATGGTCCCTTCTTATTTGCGTTAAGGAATTCAGGTCTAAAAAATAATGTCAAGCGGAGATAAGTGTGTGTTCTAACTATGTGCCAAGTGTTGTCTGTTTTTATGCTTGCATTGCCGAGATATACGCAAATGTATCGATCAACCCATTTTCAACATATTACATATCCAGCCAAATAATTGACAGATTTCAGTCAGTGTCTGAAACCTATTGTGTTTATGTTAATGACATTACATAACCAAAGGTATCTAACATTCCAAAAGTGTATTGTTTGAAAGACAAAGGTTCATACTTTGTATTGATCACATTATCCCTCAATAGAATCACTCATGCATCCCATACCATGATCACTTTCATTATTTACTGAATGCCCCTCGTACAATACCAACACCGATAGTCCTGTTTGACTTGCAACAAATACAATAAATGCTGCAATATTAACATTTGATGAAAGTATAGAGTTCTGCATTGAATGTTGTTTCATAATTATTTGCATAATTTGCATTTTGCAGTGATGGTCAAATGTATTTCATTACAATTTAAAGATAAATAATTAATTAAAGAATGTTCTCATATCCTAGGATTAATTACATATCTTCACATTATAATGCTATCTACAAAATTCAATTCATCCCATTAAAGTTTTTGTAAACTAATTTGAAAATATATTCGATGGTCCAAAATCCATTATATTCGCTTTAATTCACATCTGACATAGTGTACAGATATATAGGGACAAGAAGCAAGTCCAATTGTTGGATGTTTAATAAAATTGCACCTGAGGTCGGTGCTTTCCAAAATACAGATGTAATGAATATTTGAATAATCAGAAAAAAACCGGCGCACCGCCTCAAAAGTATATTATCAGGTTGTAAAGGCATTGTCAAATCAATTATAGGTGTACTACTAGTATTATACTCCAGATACCCTGGTCAGTATAGTTTAACGTTTCCACAGTACAAAGAAGTGACAAAGAAAGCAAATATAATTTAAAATGTCATTATCGTGCTAATCGTGTCAAATTTCTTTTAATGTATGTGATTGATAATCGTGAATACGTAATTTGATTAGATCATAGAGAATTTCTAACATGTTTTGTCTCGCCCACTCCCCCCATTTAGCCAATAAATTGCCTTCATATAGTTTTAATCTGACTCTCAGTGGGTATATTAAATCAAAACTGACGAAAAAAAAATACAGTACGACTATTCATTTTATTTTGTTTTCACGTATCCACGTAAATTGGTTTCATTGTCAGTTATAGTAACATAACATTATTATCAATCATTAACATATTAATAACAAGTATAATATTATGTAATTCATCCACATACGCAGTTTATAGTATATGGGTTTTTTTTTTAAATCCTTTGTTTTGATGGTTCGTTTAACAAACAAATAAATATATATAGTGGTAGCATACGGTATACCAATACTCAGTGAATGCGTGCAGTATTGGCTACTTACAGCTTTTCACAAATAGGGGAGAGTGGGGAGTGTTCACCCCATTTTCATTTGAAATGGCCTAGAGATGTCAATTTTTAAGATTAAATGAAATTATGCTCTAGCAAATCAATGTGTTGGTCTTTAATATGTTTTGCTATTTCAGTATAGGGCTTTACCTCTTTTTTAAAGATGCTGTAGAGATTTGTTCTGACTTTCATGATTGGGTTCTTTTGGGACTTTGCAAAAATGATTTCAGAAAATGATATTTCAAAGTAATAGGTTATATATTCATCAACGACCAGTTTACCATACGTCACAATGTAATACAGCCGACAATACGTCACTATTGAGCGTGTTTCTACATACCGGACTGCTTGCCTAGTAGAACCGGTCAAGTAACGCTAATTAACGTTAAGTTTTCTAACGGCAAAATGGTAACGTTAATTATCGCTAACTTGCCCATCCGAAACACCAACCCTATGAATCTTATCGCCAAATTCGCATAACCCGGAAGTATACGCGGAACTCTACACATTTCGTTGCCGACAAATGCAAGTATGGGGTGTACACCAGCGTTTGTGTATGCATGGTATGGACGGGCAGATTAACTATACCGGTATCACTTACCGGTAAATTTTCGCGAGTAGAAACGGGGGTGATTACAAACGGTAAAACAAAATTAATGTTTACGTTAAATTCTGGGGGGGGGGGGGGGGGAGGGTACCGCGCCATTTTGTCCCGAAGCAATGGATATGACGTCATATTTTTGTCGATTTTCAGAACTCTTGTATTGGATTTAGGTGCAACAATATGACCTTGGCATCCTACTTTCCCAGGTGTGTAGTTCATTTTAAATTTCAGATGTTCTATAATGGATGGTTTTCTAAACAATTCGAGAAAGAAAATCGAACTACACACCTCAGAATTTCCAAAAAATGCTTTAAACAAGTCCACTTTTTGTGCCACAAATGTTGATTTTTTTTTGAGAAAATCACAAAAAATCACTTTTTTGATCCAAAGAAGTTCAACAAGGCTAACAAAATTAATTTTGAGTAAAAAATTCCCAAGTTGATAGATTATTATGCAAAGACACTAACTTAGGGACGATTTTTTTTTTAAAACCTAATCTAATATTTTTTTACATTTTGACCAAAAAGCGCCAAAACAGTGTTTTTTCATTTTTTCCCACTTTTTTGGCGCTTTTTGGTCAAAATTTCAAAAAATATTAGATTAGGTTTTAAAAAAAAAACACGTCCCAAAGTTTGTGTCTTTACGTACATCATAATCTAGCAATTTGGGATTTTTTTACTCAAAATTATTTTTGTTAGCTTTGTTGAACTTTTTGGGTCAAAAAAGTGATTTTTGTGTGTGATTTTCTCACAAAATCAACATTTTTGGTCAAAATTGACGCAAAATTTGGATTCTCTGACCTATTTCCTTTCTAACAATGTATACTTTTATGTACATTTGAGTCATAGTTCAATAAATACAGCACTCACAAATTTAAAAAAGTGACTTCCTTGAGTCCCCCCTTTTAATATATTGTGTACCTTAAAAGGTACACAATATATTTCATCATTCTTTATTCGATCATTAAAAATACAATAAAATGTATAAAAAGAACGTTAATAAAACCCAGAACACGATGTTGGCCACGTCAATGACCAGCATTGACCGACCAACATACGTACAGGCAGGGAAGACAGGAAAAACAATTCAAACATCGAAATTAAAAATAATTTAAGATTTTATTCAGGTATATGGCGGAGATCTGAAGCCGTTGCGCACTGCGTGAAGGTCCTTAGGTCATACTTTTAGACATGGGCTGTGTCCCATTGGGGCTCGTTTCAAGCATTCCAGATCGTGTAAATGCACAGCAAGGAGATTTGGCTAATCTCCTTAATGAAAGGATTGGAAACCGACAAACCCAAACACAGTTGAGGTTGCATTTAAAACTGCTCTTAGTTATATAAGATAAGCGTGTTTGATACCGCTCAATCTTACGTTGTCAGCATGTGCGATATTGGTTTCAAACGGAACAGTTACCTCGAAGATATGAACAGATTTGTCATCATTGTTAATAAGCACGCGATCGGGACGTTAAGCAGAGGTAAAATATGGGGAGGGGGGGGGGGAGAGAATTGTGCCACGAGTGATTTGTGATTGTGTGGTCAGGGAGGTCAGCATAGTGCACAAATAATTATTATTAATAGCTCTCTCCCTAAAACACTGAATGGCGTACATTTCAACGCATTCGTTAAAGATCACTAAATAACGTATGTTTCCCTTTTCCAGCACCCCCGTTTAGGATCAGCCAAGAACAGCTGGTTTAAACCACTATTGCTTTTTAGTTGTTTTATTTGTGGTTGATAATAATAGCTTAAAGGGGCACGGAGAGATTGGCGATACAAATTAAATTTGAAAACAAAAATAGTGTCAATTGATATTATAGACAAAAGGTATAATAGAGCCCTGAAACGTAATATTTCATGGGAAAAGGGTGGAAGTGAAGGCGCTAGATAGACATTCTGGTGAAGCTATATGTGCCGAATTGAACAGATAATTTCGATGTAATTTACATCCAAATTACCAAATTATGAACTATTACATGATATACCCGGAATCAAGGTAAACGGTTTCATGGTACTTAATATATGCCTAAGTATTACTTTGGTGCAAAAAAATACGATTTCCAGGAAAATCGAGGGCGCACTCCTACACGTATCTCTCAATGCCCCTTTTTTACCTTTTACCTTTTACCTAGGCTTTTTCAGCCTCTGTAGGCTGAAGCCCTCTTTCAGCATCTTCCATCTGTGTCTATCTTGTGCTACTCTTGTTCATGTCGTTCCTCTGTATTCAGTTAGCACGTCTCTCCATCTTTGTTTCTGCCTGCCTCTTCTCCTTTTGCCTGTACGGGGTTGCCACTCGGTTGTTCTTATTGTCCACCGATTATCGTTTTGTCTCGCGATATGTCCTGCCCATCTCCATTTCATTTCCTTGATTTTGTTAATGATGTCTTTTACTTTGGTTTTAGTACGAATGGTAGTGTTCTTTTGTTTGTCTCGTATTGTTATGTTTAACATCCTCCTTTCCATGGCTCGCTGTGCTACTAGAAGTCTCTGTTCAGTTTCTTTGGTTGTTGACCAAGTTTCGGCACCGTATGTTATGGTAGGTAGCCCACATTGATTAATGTTATTGGTATGGTTTTATCGCAGAGAATGGTTTTGCCGAAGAAGCTCCAGCCTGCCTTGATTTTTATCAAGACTTCCTTTCTCGTATTGTTCTCCATTTTTATTTCCTTTCCAAGATATTTGTAACTTTGCCCCTTTAATATCTCTTAATTTACATTAACCTGTTCAAGTCCTTCCTTTTAAGATCAACCAATAACGCGCGTTTCCCACAGCGTTTTCTGAATGGCGTGCGTTTCAGCACATTCGTTAAAGATCACTTAATAACGTATGTGTCCCTATTCCAGAACTCCCTTTTAAGACCATTTAAATACAGCCAGGTTGTTTTCTAATGTGCTTTTTAACTTTCTATTTGTCGTTATTAATAATATCCTAATATCTATTAATTAAGATTGACCTGTTTAGGCCCTTACTTTTAAAATCAACCAATAACGCACGTTTCCCTATTTCTGCGCTTTCTAAAACACGGAATGGTGTGCGTTTCAGCACATTCGTTAAAGATCACTCAATAACGTATGTTTCCCTATTCCAGAAGTCCCAAATGTGTGCGTTTACAACGTATTTTAGATGAGGCTTCCTACTAATTAGCTTCATAATTTTACACGCTGTTCTCTTCCTATTCGATTTTGTGTAACCTAAGTGATGCAGACATTGCACGTAAATAAAATTGTGTTTGAAACCGTCTTGTACAGCTATAAATCTACCCGAAGGGATATTGATTATCCTGTCTCTTGATGAATCCATGGATGTCATTAATAACAATCGTAAGAATGTTCAACGCAAATGTTCTTCAAACCCAGGAGAAACAGTGACAAAAGGGTGTACATTTCCCTCACTGATGTTCTTCCTTCATACGATGGACAATATCTAATGAGCGTTTCAAACTTTTAAAATAAGTTTTGAATACGGTAAGAAGGAAAAATAGCGAATGAAAAGGCCGTTTTAACTATAAAGGCATCACAAGATTTAAATATTATTCCAGACACTCTTGTGAGTCTACTTTAGCACTTCAACGAGGTAAAATCATTAACGAAAAAACCCGGCTACCATTGAATCATTAGCTTCATCGTTGTACGTGCTGTTCTCTCTCTATTCAATTCTTGTGTGGCCGCTGCATACATGATTACATATAGGAATGCATATAAAATCACAAATTGTGTTTGAAACCGTCTTTTACTTCTGCTTCCACTGTTGTCCCTGTTGTGAAGTTGACATTTAATGCGACGTCTTTACAGTTATAAAATGATCCGGAGGGATATGGATTACCCTGTCTCTTGATGAATCAATGGATGTCATTTATAAAAATCATAGGAATAATGCGTTTTGTTTAATGCAGACGTTTTTCAAACCCAGGAGAAACAGTGACTAAAGAGTGTACAATACATACTCCTCATAAACGGTCTTCCTTCATACGATGGCCGGACGATATCTAATGAGCGTTTCAAACTATTAACTAAATGTTGAATATATACGGTTAGAAGGAACAAATAATGTTTGAACCTGTTTAAATCTCATCGCAAAATATAAATATTAGGCATATACCAAATACTCTCGTGAGTCTAGTTTAGCACTTCAACTAAGCTATACGAGGTAAATCGTAAACGACAAATTAACCTGTTTTGATCTGAACTGTTTGCTAATTATGTTTTAAGAGGCTGCAACTTCCCGTTTTATAATAAATATCCTCATCATGTTACGTGCTCTTTTCCTACCTATACATCTGCCTCTCTGGTTAAGCCATTGTATAAGTCACGAATCGCAGTGTGTCAAGCTGCCTTGTACCTCTGCTGCAATATACCTCTCTGTCTCTGTTAAGCTGTTGACACGTAATACGATGTCTCTTCGCACTTTTAATGTGAGGGAATATGGATTATATTGTGAACCAATGAATGTCGTCGATAAAACACGCAAGGGTGATGTGCCTCGTTCAAAATAAAAACGCTTGCAGACCTCGGAATAAAAAAGCGACTACTGATTCAATTTTTTTCACAGAGGGTTCATTGTGATGCAATTAGTCCTGGGTGTATAATCTGAAACTAGTCTCAGGTCTAATGTTGGTTTCAAATATTGCACTTCATGTTAATACGGCTAGAAAAGCAAAACAAATTGTATTAATTATATAGTGGCACCATAAAGTATGCTGCAATTCACTCTTTGTCCAGGCTGGCTTAATATTTATGAGTATTTTTCTTTCCGGTTTGGCGCTCTCGAAATTACCATTTCCCCCTCACTTAATAGCGAGGTAGCGTTATTCTTCAGTTACTTGTCATATATAGGTACATTCGGCCGATGATCTACTACCGCTACCAACTACATAACGTCAACAGCTGTGAAATACAGTGTTCAAAAAGGTAACTTATAAGGTAATAAATATGCTCAGAAATTATAGCTACTATGTAAAAATGTTAAATCATAATTTCTCTTTTCATTAATCGTTTTTCTTTTTTTCTCTTTTTTATTGCACTTGAAAATTAAAGAGGAGAAATTAATAAATAATTTTACAATTTGATATTTATAAGTTGGAATTATGTTTCTAGCGATCTGAGCATATTCATTACATTGTAAGTAACGTTTTGAGCACTGTAGAAGAGATTTTGGAAACAGTATACTCCAGATCCAAGATTATGGACTGTACTAGTATCGTCCGATACTGGAACACCCAGTATCCTTTGATACTGGTACGGGACGATACTGGCACATATAAAATGTATCAGTATCGCCCAATAATGTGACAAATCTTTACTAGTAGCACGTGTACCTGTATCGCCCGATACTGGGACATAAAAATGTATTGATCAATACTGGGACACAATTTGGTGTCCTAGTATCGACCGATATTAGAAAACAATAAATTCGTACCAGTATCGAGCGATACTGGCAATTTTTATGTTCCAGTATTGAAATATACTGGTATACCAGAATCTGGGACCTAACATGCACTTTTCCGGAGTTTCATACGAAATGGATTACAGAATCACACAAACAGTCCCTCAAAGCATGCTAAACGAAATGCACTATCATGACTTCTTGGACCCAAATATCTCCAGTGACTTTGAGATTTTATCTTTTGTTCAGACAATGTTTGCATATAAAAGTCCAACCAACTGCAATGAAACCCCTGTACTCTCCGATATGGAACTTCTAACTTATCTTTATATCTCCCATCGTAAAACGGAATAAAGTACTTTAATTAACCATTCAACCCTGTTCTCGGAGATGTGTTCCAAGGAACCATTGACCATACTACCTTTCGACCACATTGGCTTCTAAACGCCTCGGTTTACAACAAAGTGCATAATTAGCTTTTTAAATCTTCGACGTAAATGATGTTTTCTTGTTCAAATACAACTCAGTGGTTGAAATATTCAATGGAATAGTACCGGAGGGCTACTAACATGACTATATGCAGCTGATGCATCGCCCAGATAAAAGTACGTCTGTCACAACAACGATCACACAAAAGTACGTATATCTGAAACAGACACAAGGAGCGTCCATCTTAAAGAATGCGATTTCACTAAGTAGTAACGCTCGATTAATTTGGAAGAATTCATTGAATGCCTGTGACATTGATATATGATTAGTTGAGTCGCTAAACTGCAGCTGATACAATATAATAAAACTCTATGTAGACTCTCATGATAATTATATTACTATTAATGTAAAGAGTAATAAAATCTCGCTCTAATGAGATATTCAGGATATCTACCGATATTACATTAATACATTGTTTATGTTACAAGTTGATGTTTGATTGATAGCACAAGTTATGCATTAATTGAAATAATGACACACAAACCAATTGACACCTATCGTTTCCAAATAGAAACATCAATCTTGTAAATGAATTAATAATTCACGCCTAGATAAACAAATCACAGTTATTTGTTGTTAATCATAAAAAGCACTATAAAGGTATTTCAATCCAGCTCCGCACCCTTTATCACCTGCTATGATTATAAAACAAAAAAGAACCTATGAACGAAACACTTAAAACTTTCAGCGGCAGGCGTCTGCAGACGACATTCCAAAATGTCACAAAAGGTTTCAAAAATGTCAAAATAATTGAATGTCATTACCATATTTGGAATCAACAGTGAGAAGTGCATTGCAATAAGTAAAAATATGCCTAGTATTGGTTCAGTAAATCTTGCGATAAGACTCAAACTAATAGCCGCGTGGAAAGTGTTAATTTACCGACTATATTGTTGAGTAGTGACAGTTCAACTATCCAACAAGACTAATTTTTATCTGTCTGAGTGGATAAGACACAGGATTTCGAGGCTACTGCACTCTTGAAAGATACGCGTCAATTGAATAATTCAAATTACGCTTTAATATTGTATGCCTTTTGGAATATTGCTGACATGCCATGTACACAATGATTTATGCGCTTTTACTCACATCATCAAACGCAACGGTTTATAGACATAACCCTATACATTTGCAAAATTGGAGAATTATTTTAAAAATCATATTTCAAACACATCACCAAGAAGAGTCAAGGACGCCTTAATTGTGTTCTGTCCGTAAGAGCATTAATTTATATGCAATTTTGACTACAATCTAAGAAGAAACATGCTCTATCATATATCTTAGTTTCATTAATATATTGCTGATATGTATACACTATTCATACCATGTTGAACAAATGATTATATGTTGTGCTCATACTCTTCTCCTCATCACGTCACATATTTGCTATTTCCTTCACGAGTTAAAAGTGATTTGTTGATGGTTACAAATGGTTGGATTCAAAATTAATTAGGAGTAGACAACAAAGTGTTCAGTCAGTGATTCCCAAACTGTTTTAGTGCAATTTCAAAGCCAACCTAGTCCTCCTATAACCGTTAGAACTGTAGAATATCGATTTATTTTATTTTATAAAATTAGCTACCGATTGAACAAATATTATTAACTAGATAAGGCACTATTGGCAGATTCTAAAATGTTTGTTTGCTTAAAATTGTCCGTACACATCGTTTGGTAAGCAATTACAAGCAAAGGTTAACACCCACACTTATACATGGATGTACGCCTTGCTGGCAAAGCCTTTCAGGAAATGCAATTTTAAGGCGGATCCCTGTGGAAAGATGTTTATTATAGTTGTTGCATTCAAGTACCACCAGTTGTTATTTCGTACATGTGGATAAGCGGTGATTTCCTCTTTAAATCTCACCGTCTTCAACACTACAAATCGCTACACTGCTAGTTGTTTTAGCGCGCACATGCCCGGTCTAAATCTCGTGGCATGATCGGGCGGGGGATATCAAATAAAAATAAAAAATGAATGGATAATAATAATAATAATAAAACGGTGCTTCTAGAGCGCCTCCCACCGAAATCTCTAAGCGCTTAACAGAAATCATAACAGCACTTAAATAACATTACAATAATATAAGAAAATACAATATGTGGATGAACATGCAAAAACATTGTAAACAGGGAAAATCAAAAGCAATTGTGAAGTTGATTCCAAAGTTCAGCTGAAGCATGACGAAAAGAACGATGACCATAATTTAAAGTTGACACAGAGTGAATTTCGAGATGGTTTGTATTCCTGTATAAGTTCTTGTAGATATACCGGTGCCAAATTATGGATGCATTTGTAAGTTAAAACAATGATTTTGTAAATAATACGGTAGGATACCGGCAACCAATGAAGCTTCTGAAGTACTGATGTAATTTGATGAATACCAATGTGATCATAATAACGAGAGCGTGTAACAAGCCTTGCAGCAGAGTTTTGTATTCTCTGTAATTTTGCAATGTGTGAGTTCGGAAGACCATAAAGGAGGCTGTTACATTGATCAAGGCGACTCGTGATAAAAGCATGAATAAGTATTTCCGTAGATTTTTGATTGAGAAAATTCTGAATACGACCTATCTTGTATAAAGCAAACGAAGCTGAACGACAAATATTATTTACATAGTCATTCATTTTAAGATCACTCTCGAAAATTACTCCGAGGTTACGTGCACTTTTTACAGGGTGTATGGGAACATTGGCAATTTCAACAGGTGCTAAATGAGAGGTATTTCTGAAACGAGATGTAATATGAATAAATCACTGTACTTGATACCAGTAACGCTATTCGATTATCGTCAGGGCGCATATTTACAGGCTATAAGTAGTGAAGCTAACTGATTTCATCGAAAATAGTTGATTGCGTCATTGATTCGCTTCAAAGGGTTCTTTATCCCGCACCCTGCGAACCAGGTAATGAATATAATGGAAATCGTCATCAAATGACTATGTGTACGCGTTGAACTTAAATTAGTTAGTAGTTTGGCTGATTGACTATAATTGAATTAGTATTAAATTAAAGGTTTACAACGAATTATTAACTTTTAAATACTGATTAGCTAAGAAATGAACGCAACATTCTGCCGCATCGGGATTTGTACCAGGTACCCTTGTGAGAACACAGTTCTAACAATTAGACTACCACGCGAGGAATTGGCTGACAGGGTTGAAATTTTAATAACTATGAACTTGTACGCAATAAAGCCAATTTGTTTACACATATTATATAACAGAAGAATAAGTGCGTATGTTCAATCTGTATAACATAAAGTGAACCGTATTGGTCTCGATGGATTCATATTGAAAATGATGACCACTTCCGGTAGTCCCGGATTGTATATAACGAATATTATATCCCTCCCACCCACTCTTTGTGCTTGCTTCCGGGGATGGAGGAGGTCGCCAGGTGTACCAGTTGGGCACCTGGTGCGGGTTAGGTAAGGAGGAATTGGGAGGTATCCCTTAAGTGCTATGTAGGTGGTGGGTCCTGTTTGGTCTTTCTTCCTCTCATACCCCATGCCTCCTTGGTTGTCGTGAGGCGTGAAGTGGAGGTCAGGTAGAGTCGGGGTGGGTCATTTTCCGCGTCACCACTGTTTGCGGTGACTATATGAGTCTTACGTTGCGGGGCTCATGTTTTCGCCCGACTCCCTCCGGCAGCTCATTTCTGTCATGTACACGTTGTGTTCGTCGTGTCCACCGGTGTGTTCGTTGCATATGTCATGTCTACGCCATGTTCGTATATCCTATTAGACATTCCCTCTTCCATATTTGTAAATGATATAAATTAATGTATAAACGTCATATAAGTCGTGGTGACATTTGACGAGTCTGTTGTCGTCGTCACCCATATAAATTGGGTTTGTTTTACAATAAAACTATTCCAATATGATCTCAGCCAGTCCTTCAAATTCCTATCTTGTGTTGTCTTATTGGTGTTTTATGGGGGCGGGGGCATCTAAGGGCAAAGTTTATATTGCAATGCATCATTTCGACATTGTTTTCTTTTCTCTCGATCGGGCTAACCGTGTTTACACATTTTATAATACATTGTTCATAATTTTATTTTTTAAATCTTACGTGTAATTATCTGATCTGAAGTTCAAACAACAACGAGCTGCTGACATTTGGATGCTTCTCATATTTGCTCATTGTTAATTTACCAACCATTATATTTTTGTATATGACACTTTCTATGTCATCATCTTGTGGAAAATTTGTTTAACATTTTCAAATTTATTATGACTCGTTGCCTTTAAATGTAATACTGTACATTTTATAATCATGCTCCCAATTGAAGTTTTGACCGAAAAGTGTACATCTGTCATTTCTGAAACTAAATTGATTCTATAAAAAGATTGTGTATATTTCCCCAATGAGTAAAAAACACCATTCCATGTGTAACCGGACATAATATAAGGATCATATTTTCATTATTTTCATGTATTTGTTTTCTTTATTCGATTGGCAAGTTTCCGGTCACATGATAACATGATATTTCCATCAAACAAGTTTTCAATCTGATAGTGACCAATGTTTTTGAATACAATATTTCTGTACCAGGGTACACAGGCGCGTAGCCAGCATTGTCATTCGGGGGACGGGGGGGGGGGGGGGGGGGGGGGAATCAAACATCAATATCGTCCCTATTTTTAAGCATTTTCGTAAAAGGTTGCCCCAATTTTTTTCTAGTCACTTACCTCGTGAATTTCACGTAAGTGTTGGGGGGGGGGGGGGGGGGGGGGGGGAGGTCAAAAAAATTCGCACAGTCAAAAAAAAATCGCACAGTCAAAAAAAATCGCACAGTAAATGTACTACATTTCTCCCCTTCTTCTCGTCCCCATTTTCCCGCTTCGCCATCCCCATTTTAGGTGTCGGGGGGGGGGGGGGGGGGGCAGTATGCCCCACCCCCACTGGCTACGCTACTGAGGGTACACCGAGTCGCTTGGGTAAAACAGGCTAATAATAATATTTAACCAGTATTCAATTAATAATTGAATCAGTAGAATACATAAATCTAACTCATTCAAGTAAAAGTCGAACAAACAGGCGAGAAAGATGCAATTCCGTAATTTCTCACAAACGATGAATTTCAAAGATTTTGATCAAATTTCGTATGTGTGAAACATGTTATTCTCAATAAAAATTAAGTCATTATTTTATTTTATACAAAACTTCGAATTTGAGATGAATTTCCAATTGGTTTACACAGGGGTAGTTATTGAAACATACATAGTGGCACATAATGAGTTCTATGTTTTATTTAATTGAATGTATACTAAATATCAGAATCCCAGTAGCTGTAATAAAACATACTGTTGTCATTGAAACCCCCGTTGGTACTGGTAGGGGAGGAGGGTGTCCACTAAGTAGATTATCTCGAAAACGAGACGGCGGATTTCATTGCTTTTTCAACAAATGTTTCGCAGTCAAGGCAATTACAAATTTAAAGCAATATTATGTGATCTTTTTACGAATATTTTTGTTTTCTGTTATAATGAAATTTGACTTATCAGGAAAGACTTTTCTGGACTCCTAAATCTCTCTTGGGTGTAAATCACAATGCAAATCTGCTTACAATTCAAGGAATTTTTCAACATATTTGTTTCGATTTTCATCGTAAAGCATTCTATACTTTTGTGTTCACTTGTGTACAGTTGCGATCATAGCCGGAAACACTGTAAACAGCGTTAATCCTTGGATGATTCTATTTACGGATGAAAAAAACACAAACAATAAGTTGTCGAAGCAGACCACTACAATGTCATTAATGTCTTCGTCAATCTCGTCTTATATATACATTCTTTACCAAAAATGTCTTCATTTTCTGTTCATCTATTGTTCTTTTTGCAGTGTGATTGAATGCAAGTGGGCAACCGTCATCATCGGTAAGTTTGACTATAATGTTTTGATACACGCACAGAAAAACAGAAATTGAAATTTAAAGAGTTTAAGTAAAGGATTAAGTGCTCTCAAAACGTCTTGAAGTCCATCTTATTTAGGCTGACTAATATGGTCAATGGACTCTTGATATTAGTCTATGATTGTTGTCAAGTTTATCGATGTCGTCCGCAAACATTACCGTATATTAAACTGGTTGACAAATGTGGCTTAACGAACACTATGTTGCAAGCGGTTCCAGATGGAAGGTCCAGCAACTGCAAATGCGTTGTCACCAATTGATTTATTGCAGGCAGGGATGAGGAGAGTTCTGTCCTGGGTGGACTGATCTGGTAAGAGAGTAGAGAGAGCAGGTTTTAAACTGATTGCATTGATGAGATAGGTCGGGGCTGATTAATTGAGGCACTTATAGATGAGAAGGCAGAGTTTGAATTTTATCCGGTTTTTAATCTGGAGCCAATGTTCAATAATGGTACAGGATCAGTCAGTCAAGATCATACAATTATGCAAAAATTTGTCGAAGGAAAAACAGTCGCGTTCTTTTTTAGATAAATGAGTTTGAATATTTAATGAGCTAATTAGCCCAACCTCTTATTAATTACAATAAAATCCCCAAAATGATAGATATTATGTATGACTAAACAGTTTAATTACTATCTTTACTCATTTACTGATCGTCAATGTTTAATGTTTGGTTTAAATAAATAAATTTGTATTTTTGGTATGATTACCATGATTACTATACGAGTATATACTTTTGAAAGGGATTGTGTGTAATATTAGCTACCCGAATAAAAGGACGGCTTTCTGTACAAGAAATCGTACCGAACTAATAATGTCTCCATCCAAAGTTAGAGTTGACCCATGTGTGATTGTATTATATATCTAAAACCTGCTAAATACAAAGATGGATGTCAAATTGCTGAAGGGTGTAAAATGTAATTGGAACCACAACAACTTAGACATAAGGGGCCGTATTCTCGTACTAAACATGGTTTTAGCTTAAAACCGTGTCTAACTAAGCTCATGTCTTAATTAAACGCGAGTTTATCTTTTAAACGACGTGTTTAACAAAACTCGATTTTAAACTCCGCAAATCTCGCCTCAGCGTGGCCGTGCGTTCACTGTACACGGGGGTTCAATTTATTGTGGCCCAAATTGGTTACAATAAATTACGACCAAATTCCTTAACTGCACTGTATGTTTAAGACTACACGATCTGTACGTCAGCTTGCACCGAGCACGGTTGATTAATCATTCAAGGCGTACAAATGGTGTGGTGCCCGAGTTTAGTTAAACGCGCGTTCAACTACCCCCATGGCCCCATACCCATATTTAAAGTTAGATACTTTTCAGTGAGTTAGACGCAGGTTTGAGTTAAACAAATGTTCAAGAATTGCGTTTGGTTAAACGCGTGTTTAGCTTATAACCGCGTTTAAATACGCGTTCAAAATTGACACGCAATTTTGTTAAACGAGAATGCGACTTAAGATAGTCAGTCAACTAGTTCAACCTTTTCCAATATAACGTCGCTATTATTCAAGCTCAAGCATTTGGAATTGTCAATGAATATATATAGCTCTCAGATTTTCATTAACACAGATCTGAGTCCGTATCTATGCTTGGTATTCATTGCGACGGGAAATTATTGAATGACTCTCGAAAATATCACAATAACAGGAAGTAGGATCTTCTATGACAGAAAGAGCAGAAAATGATAAAGATTATTGATACAATTGTGTATCAGAATACCGTGTTTGTATCAAATGTAATTGCATGAAAGTTGAATAGATCACTGTGTGGGACGAGAGGATTTCCGAGAAATGGACACAAATAACGTTGGCTGAAACAATAATAATAATAACAATAACACACATGTGTAGAGCGCTTTACTTCTGTGAGATCTAAACTCAACAAATTAATAAAAGATTCGAAAAACAATAAAACAAAAATACAACAATTATCTTAAATTTTAACCAAAAACATGAGATACGAAAATAAAGCGTATGGCATTAAAATGCAATTTGAAATGAAAGATTATGAACAAATACACAAACATTTAGATTTCGAAGTTAAATAAGTAGGTCTCAAGTCGCGACTTGAACTCCTGAACTGAACCTGCCTGGCGTATGTCCATTGGGAGAGTGTTCCATAATTTAAGGCCTGCAATGGAAAAAGCTCTATCACCGAAATACTTCATTTCGCTTTTAGGAACAACAATAAAACGAAATAAAACGTGAATTTTGAATTGAACTAATCATTTTCATTAGCAATACGATACACCCAAAATGCCAATGAAAAATGAAACATGGTATTTCAAAAGAATGTTTTAGGCCAAATAAAAAGTTTGTCTTAGAAGATCGCGCGCGTACATGTGGCTTTTAAAATTCGTATGTTACCGCATAGCTTTTTTTCTTTTCTTTTTTCTTAAACTTGAGAGTGTTGGTGTGAATACCATATCAGCTTCGTTTCTAATTTTACAGAGTCCGTCTCATGTTTAAAAGATAAATAAATATAATATAGGCCTACCGAATTCGCAAAGCTTTTTTACTATAAAAATGGTATATACTATAAAAATGGTATATAGAAGGTACCGGCTCGAGCTGACCGTAATTTTGCTGTGTTCGGGCAGCCATTACACATCCTAATTATAACTTAACTCTGATGAATTCAATATAAATTGAAGCAAAAATAGCACTCACATTTTTTCGGTCTGCTGCCCATTATTTTTATGTCTTTTCAAACCCGATGAACACATTATTCGTCAATAAAGCATACGTTTCAATCACCCAGATGGTGTAATTTTGACACCTGTATGTTGTCATAATTACATTCCAAATGGGGTGTAAATAAATAAATTGCTTTTTGTGACTACCTAAGGGTGTCAAAATAATTCGACACCAGAAGGTGTCACAAAAACACCCCAAAGGGTGTGTCAACGAATGTTTTGGAATGGGTTCTTCGGTGTGTTGGTGTGACACCTTAGGAGTATTTCCGTGAACCCATTTTTACACCTCCCTGGTGTCAGTTTGACACCAATATTTTTTCATTATTCATATGTTATTGGGGTGAATAAAAAGACTAAAACTGAAACTAATAAAATTCTTCTGCTGTGAAAGCATGGCGACATTTTTGTTTTTATCATAAAAACTGATCGAAAAAACCTATTCAAAAAATGTGTATAAAATTACGAATTTTTTGAGGTATGAACAAGGATGGAACAAGGATCAGCATTTGCATGAAAATATTCAAAACATATCAACTTTTGCACTACTTACTTCAGGATTATGAAAACTTGGACATGCTGGAGATGGACGTTCTGATATTTTGAACATTGATTTTCAAGAAAGCAACTATATATCTCATGTATACATAGAAGTTTATTGGTAAAGTGATACGGATGGTATGCAATGCCAAATGTAATCATGCGCGCGATTTCACGAGCAGAACTTTATTATTTCTTGTGAACGTTATCAACTTTAAATCGATTTTTGAACGCGACGGTTTCAGAATTATGAGCAATACTGCGTGAAGGAAAATCACCATTAGATAATATTTGTCATTTTAGTGATATAATTGTCGTTATGTTCACAGGATTATGACGTACATTAACTTAATAAATGATTAGAACATTCGCTTGGGGCTTGCATGTTTCAGGTAACAATAAATGGTTCATCGCCCGATCCAAGTACATGTAGATTAAGTATTCGCTAGACGAAAAGCAATGTCTCAAAAAACTTATATTAAAGATGCTCTAAATGTGCCAAGTACATCAACTCTCTCTTGACATGGCATATTTTTGGAGCAAACAAACTTGATAGCGACAGATGGTGATGGTTTTCTACTGTGAGATGCATCAAAATTAAAATTGGCGGTAAGGCGACGAAAAAAATCCTGTTTTTTTACGGGCGGACGGACCTGTCAAGTAGAATTGGTCAGTCGGGTTTTTTTTGTGTTTTTGTGTTGTTGGTTTTTTAACAATCTTACCTTAAAATTCACCAAAATCTGCCCAAATCGAAATTTGTAAAAACAACTGTGAAGAAGAAAAAAAATCGACAGATTTCCGGCCGAAAAATAACTGATTTTACACAATTTGAGGGAAAAAATCGTGAAAAACGCAAAAAGAGGGTCGATCGGGCGCGTAAAACAGGGTTTTCTTTTGCCTAGCCTTAACTGTCTATTTTATCATTTATAATAATTATTATTTTGATATAAAAAATTACAAGCTTATTTTCCGCTGACACGCATTATATATTATGATACAATAGTGTATCGATTTGGACTTTTTTGGTACTTAATGCATACCTTTAGTGCATATGACCATCGCGTTGCGCATTTGAACGTCTTAAAAGACATTCAAGTGCGCCCTACTACATATTATTACGCGATGTTGCCGGCGTTGAAAACCAGTTGTTGATCGATAATTATTTGATTTGATTTATAATGTGTTTATCGAGATCAGAATCCAAAATGTGATACTTTTGCGCATATCAGTCGTTCGTTCCTGTCAACCAGTATTTTCGATATAAATTTGAGCGCAATTAGTTACTCTTGAACTAAATAAAAAGTGCTTGAATTTGACAGCGATGTCCGCATTGACCATGCTCAACAAATTGTATCATATTATGTTACTGATTTTATTCGCTGCAATGCAAATCCGGAAGCGATTGTATGTACCCTTGAACAATGTCAATAGTTCTTGTCTATGACAGTGATGTCATCAATGTGAAGTCAGAACAAGCATTTGGACCAGTTATCATACGGCTATCTTTGACACAAATACGGTAGGGTTCCGGTTATCGATGCATATAATTCCATAACTTCCATGCGCAGACGGTAACCGTAAAGTCACTAGCTTTAACGCTTATCCTAGGATTCTCAAGACGAGGACGATCCTTGGATGATCTTTGGTGCTTGTGGCGTAAACAATATTATATTATGTATATTCCTATACATTTGCTCGGTTTTGATTATGAGAGTCGGATGATTGCCTCGTATTCACACCATTCTGGGAAACAATGACCTTGGCGAATCATAAATTTATGAAGGCCTATACTACCGGGATACCCTGGCTACGCTCGGGTCCCGCTAGACATGCTAGTTGAGCAAATGAGATTCATGAGTTGTAACTTGATTTCATGACTTGTCAGTTACTGTAAAACTTGAGTTCATGAGTTGTAAATAAAACGCGGCGCCCGCACGATAGACGGTATGCGGTATGCGGCGCCTGATAGGCGCTTTGCACACGTCATTGCCGAAAAAACTGCGGTAATAATCTGCGGGTTCTGTATTTTGTGAAGCAATTTCTTTGCTGATTTCACTACGCATTAAATACTGTTTTTGCTGTTTTGGGAGCCAACTGGTCACCAACTTCACTGGAATATACGTTATAACACTTCTCGTATTTTCCTTCATCTTCAGTGCAAATTAGGATAACAAAAAATAACGGAGTACTAAGGTTAACAAACACACCCCACACACCCCAACACACACCGTTTCCAGATTTATAGGCAGATATACTACTCGGCTATTACCCTTTTTACTACAGTCCATTCCACAACATAGTTTTACACTAGTGTAACATTGCATCGTAGGCCTAATCCATGAACATGTTATACCAAGGGCACAACGCAATGTGGTATTAGATATGGTATTCATATTGCGCAGGGCCGTATTCTCGTACCAAACACGGTTTTAGCTTAAAAGGGTTGAAATGAAGGCGCTAGACATTCTGGTGAAGCCATATGTGCCGAATTTTACAGATAATATACATGTGTGATCTACATCGAAATTCACAAATTGTGAACTATTACATGCTATACTGCGAATTAATGTAGTTAATATGCCTAAGTATTACTTTGGTGCAAAAAGAACCCAATTTCCGGGAAAATTTAGTGCGCACTCCCATACTCTCAATGCTCCTTTAATATCTCTTAATTTACATTAACATGTTCAAGTCCTTTCTTTTTAAGTCAACCAATAACACACGTTTCCCTATTTTTAGCGTTTTCTAAAACACTGACTGGTGTGCGTTTCAGCACATTCGTTAAAGATCACTTAATAACGTATGTGTCCTTATTCCAGAACTCCCTTTTAAGACCATTTAAGTTCAGCTGGGTTTGTTTTAAATATCTTTTCTAATTTTCTATTTGTGGTTATTAATAATATCATAATATCTATTAAATTAGATTGACCTGTTCAGACCCTTCCTTTTAAGATCAACCAGTAACGCACGTTTCCCTAATTATGCGCTTTCTAAAACACGCAATGGGCAGCACATTCGTTAAAGATCACTCAATAACGTATCTTTCCCTATTCCAGAAGTCACACATGTATGCGTCTACAACGTTCTTTAGAGGAGGCTTCCTTTTAATTAGCTTCATGATTTTACACGCTGTTCTCTTTCTTTTTGATTCTGTGTAACCTAAGTCATGCAGACATTGCACGTATATAAAATTGTGTTTGAAACCCTCTTGTACAGTTATAAAACTACTAGTACCCGAAGGGATATTGATTACCCTGTCTCTTGATGAATCCATGGATGTCATAAATAACAATCGTAAGATTGTTCAACGCAAATATTCTTCAAACCCAAGAGAAACAGTGACTAAAGGGTGACATATGCCTCACTGATGTTCTTCCTTCATACGATGGACAATATCTAATGAGCGTTTCAAACTTTTAAAATAAGTTTTGAATACGGTAAGAAGGAAAAATAGCGAATGAAAAGGGCGTTTTAACTATAAAGGCATCACAAGATTTCAATATTATTCCAGATACTCTTGTGAGTCTACTTAAGCACTTCAACGAGGTAAGATCATTAACAACAAAATGGCTGCCATTGAATCATTAGCTTCATCGTTGTACATGCTGTTCTCTCCCTATTCAATTCTTGTGTGACTGCTGTAGACATGATTACATATAGGAATGCATATAAAATCACAGATTGTGTTTGAAACCGGGTTGTACTTCTGCTTCCACTGTTGTCCCTGTTGTGAAGTTGACATTTAATGCGACGTCTTTACAGTTATCAAATGATCCGGGGGGATATGGATTACCCTGTCTCATGTCATTGATAAGAATCGTAAGAATAAAGCGTTTTGTTTAATGCAGACGTTTTTAAACCCAAGAGAAACAGCGACTAAAGAGAGTACAACACATACTCCTCATAAACGGTCTTCCTTCATACGATGGCCGGACGATATATAATGAGCGTTTCAAACTATTAACTAAATGTTGAATATATACGGTTAGAAGGAACAAATAATGTTTGAACATGTTTTTAAACATGTTCAAACATTATTTGCGATGAGCTTTAAAAAGCTCATCGCAAAATTTAAATATTAGGCATATACCTGATACCCTCGTGAGTCTAGTTTAGCACTTCAACTAAGCTATACGAGGTAAATCGTAAACGACAAATTAACCTGTTTTGATCTGAAATCATTGCTGATTATGTTTTAGTTCAAGAGGCTGCAACTTCCCGTTTTATAATAAATATCCTCATCATGGTACGTGCTCTTTTCCTACCTATAAATCTGCCTCTCTGGTTATCTTATATCTTGAAATAATGAGTATCAATTGTACAGTGGCACCGTAAAGTATGCTTCAATTTACTCTTGGTCCAGGCTGGCTTAATATTTATGAGTATTTTTCTTTCAGAAAAAAAGTAGTTTACCTCTTTTCGGTTTGGCGCTCTCGAAATTACCATTTCCCCCTCACTTAATAGCGAGGTAGCGCTATTCTTCAGTTACTTGTCATATACGACGTATACATTGTAGGTACATTCGGACGATGATCTACTACCACTACCAACTACATAACATCAACAGCTGTGAAATACAGTGTTCAAAAAGGTAACTTATAAGGTAATAAATATACTCTGAAATTATGTGAAAATGTTAAATCATAATTTTAACAGACGTTTTTCTCTTTAACTGGAGATATTGCACTTGAAAATTGAAGAGGAGAAATTAATAAATAGTTTTACAATTTGATATTTATAAGTTGGAACTATGTTTCTAGCGATCTAAGCATATTCAGTACATTGCAAGTAACGTTTTGAGCACTGTAGAATAGATTTTGGAAACAGTATACTCCAGATTCTAGATTCTGGACTGTACTAGTATCGAGGATACTAGGTGTTCCAGTATCGTCCAATACTGGAACATTAAATGTACCAGTATCGCCCAATAATGTGACAAATCTTTACTAGTAGCACGTGTACCAGTATCGCCCGATACTGGAACATAAAATGTATTGATCAATACTGGGACACAATTTGGTGTCCTAGTATCGACCGCTATTAGAACAATAAATTCGTACCAGTTTCGAGCGATACTGGCAATTTTTATGTTCCAGTATTGAAAGGTACTGGTATACCAGCATCTGGGACTTAAAATTCCCTTTTCCGATATTTTCATACGAAACGGATTACAGAATCACACCAAAAGTCCCTCCAAGCATGCTAAACGAAATGCACTATCACGACTTCGTGGACCCAAATATCTCCAGTGACTTTGAGATTTTATCTTTTGTTCAGACAATGTTTGCATAATAGTCAAACCAGCTGCAATGAAACCCCTGTACACCCTTATATGGAACTTCTAACTTATCTTTATATCTCCCATCGTAAAATAGAATAAAGTACTTTAGCCCTTCAACCCTTTTCTCGGAGATATGTTCCAAGGAACCATCAACATACTACCTTTCGTCGCACATGGGCTTCTAAACGCCTCGGTTTACAACAAAGTGCATAATTAGCTTTTTAAATTTTCGACGTAAATTATGTTTTCTTGGTCAAATACAACTCAGTGGTTGAAATAATCAATGGAATAGCACTGGAGGGCTACTAACATGACTAAATGTAGCTGATGCATCGTCCAGAAAAAAGTACGTCTGTCACAACAATGATCACACAAAATTACGTATATCTGAAACAGACACAAGGAGCGTCCATCTTAAAGAATGTGATTTCACTATTCGTAGTAACGCTCGATTAATTTGGAAGAATTCATTGAATGCCTGTAACATTGATATATGATTAGTTGAGTCGCTAAACTGCAGCTGATACAATATAATGTAGCTCTATGTAGTCTCTCATGATAATGATATTACTATTAATGTAAAGCGTAAATCAAATACGTTCTAATGAAATATTCAGGATATCAACCAATATTACATTAATACATTGTTTATGTTACAAGTTGATGTTTGATTGATAGCACAAGTTATGCATTAATTGAAATAAATTTACACAAACCAATTGACACCTATCGTTTCCAAATAGGAACATCAATCTTGTAAATGAATTTAAAAATTCACGTCTAGATAAGCAAAATCACAATTATTTCTTGTTAATCATGAAAAGCACTATAAAGGTATTTCAATCCAGCTCCGCACCCTTTATCACCTGCTATGATTATAAAACAAAGAGAGAACCTATGAAAGAAACACTTAAAACTTTCAGCGGCAGGCGTCTGCAGACGACATTCCAAAATTTCACAAAATGTTTCAAAAATGTCAAAATAATTGAATGTCATCACCATATTTGAAATCAACAGTGAGAAATGCATTGCAATAAGTACAAACAAGCCTAGTATTGGTTCAGTAAATCTTGCGATAAGACATAAACTAATAAACGCGTGAAAAGTGTTAATTTACCGACTATATTGTTTAGTTGTGACAGTTTAACTATCCAACGAGACTAATTTTTATTTGTCTGAGTGGATAAGATACAGGATCTCGAGGCTACCGCACTCTTGAAAGATACGCGTCAATTGAATAATTCAAATTACGCTTTAATATTTTATGCCTTTTGCAATATTGCTAAATATGCCATTTACCCAATGATTTATGCGCTTTACTGACATCATCAAAAGCAACGTTTTTATAGACATTACCCTATACATTTGCAAAATTGGAGAATTATTTAAAAAAATCATATTTCAAACACATCACCAAGAAGAGTCAAGGACGCCTAAATTGTGTTCTGCCCGTAAGAGCATTAATTTATATGCAATTTTGACTACAATCTAAGAAGGAACATGCTCTATCATATGTCTTAGTTTCATTAATATAATATTGCTGATATGTATACACTATTCATACCATGTTGAACAATTGATTATATGTTGTGCTCATACTTTTATCACGTCACATATTTGCTATTTCCTTCACGAGTTAAAAGTTATATTTTGTGGTTACAAATGGTTGGATTCAATATTGATTAGGAGTAGACAACAAAGTGTTTAATCAGTGATTCCCAAAACTGTTTTAGTTCAAATCAAAGCCAACCTAGTCATCAAATTACCGTTATAACTGTAGAATATATAAATTGGAGTTTGTTCTGTTCTACAATAAAACTATTCCAAGATGGTCTCAGCCAGTCCTTCAAATTCCTGTCTTGCATTGTCTTATTGGTGTTTTAGGGAGGGGGCGGGCAAAGTATATATTGCAATGCATCATTTCGACATCGGTTTTTTTACTCTCGATCGGGATAGCCGTATTTACACATTTTATATTTTTCATGAATTAATTTTTAACATCTTACGTGTAATTATCTGATCTGAAGTTCAAACAACAACAACGAGCTAATGACATTAGGATGCTTCTCATATTTGCACATTGCTATTTTACCAACACTTATATTTTTATATATGACACTTTCCATGTCATCATCTTGTGGAGAATTTTTATACATATTTTCAAATTTAGTACGACTAGTCTCGTTGCCTTTAAACGGAATACTGTACATTTTATAACCATGCTCCCAAAAGGACAATTCTATTTAATCTGTGTACATCTGTCAGTTCTGAAACTAAATTAATTCTATAAAAAGATTGTGTATATTTCCCCAATGAGTAAAAAAACCCATTCCATGTATAACCGGACATAATATAAGGATCATATTTTCATTATTTTCATGTATTTGCTTTCTTTATTCGATTGGCAAGTTTCCGGTCACGTTATACGAACAGTCAATCCACAAAACATGATATTTCCATCAAACAAGTTTTCAATCTGATAGTGACCAATGTTTTTGAATAAAATATTTCTGTACCAGGGTACACAGCGTCGCTTGGTCAAAACAGGTTAATATTTAACCAGTTTTCAATTAATAATTGAATCAGTAGAATGCATAAATGTAAGTCATTCAAGTAAAAGTCGAACAAACAGGCGAGAAAGGTGCAATTCCGTTATTTCTCACAAACGATGAATTTCAAAGATTCTGATCAAATTTCTTATGTGTGAAACATGTAATTCTCAATAAAAATGAAGTCATTATTTTATTTTATACGGAGCTTCAAATTTTGAGGAGAATTTCCAATTGGTTTACACAGGGTTAAGTTATTGAGACATACATGGTGGCACATAATGAGTTCTATGTTTTATTTATTTGAATGTATAATAAAAATCAGAATCCCAGTAGCTGTAATAAAAAACATACTGTTGTCATTGAAAGTTTCGTTGGTACTGGTAGGGGAGGGTGTCCACTAAGTAGATTATCTCGAAAACGAGACGGCGGATTTCATTACTTTTCAACAAATGTTTCGCAGTCAAGGCAAATATAAATTTAAAGCATTATCGTTTAGTAGATGTACATACTTCAATTTCATTGGTTAACACGTATGAAATCTGATCCATATCGTGTAAACTAGAATATCAAACCTGGTCAAACCACACGATATATTCCATATCGTCGATTAACCGCGTCACCAGATGGCGCGGTATGATCGGGAAAGATATTACGTGTAAAGCGATTGATTTGCGTCCGTGCAGGTCTGTGGAAGAGTTGCTTAAAATACGACAACAAATAAAATGGCGGATGATTTAAATGCAACCGAGTCGATTTCTGTTACATTCTGAGGGCGAAATAGACCGCAGAAAGGTCTACCACACGCCGAAAAATAAATGATCTGCATTTAACATAACCAGACATGTTTTTCGCGATGATTTTATGGAGATTGATGACGGCTCAGAGCCTGTAAAACTAAAAGGGTTGAATTTTACGGAGGTATGGAAGGGAAGAGAATTCAGCGCCTTTGCTCTAATTGTTTGAAGTTTAGTTTTCCGCGAGTGTTTAGATACCATTTTTATTGGGGCCTTTGGACTAAACGATAAATTCGTTATCCCCTGCATGTTCACACAATACGGAAAAATACCAATGGTTTGTGCCATATCACATTCGGCCTGCGGCCTCATGTGATATGACATGCCAAACCATAGGTATTTTTCCGTATTGTGTGAACATGCAGGAGATAACTAATAATATTATGTGATCTTTTTACGAATATTATTTGTTTTCTGTTATAATGAAATTTGACTTACCAGGAAATACTGAACTCATAAATCTATCTTGGGTGTAAATCACGATGCAAATCTGCTTACAATTTAAGGACTTTTTTCAACATATTTGCTACGACTTTCATCATAAAGCATTCTATACTATTGTATTCACTTGTGTACAGTTTGGATCATAGCCGGAAACACTGTATACAACGTTAACCCTTGGATTATTCTATTTACCGACGAAAATAACACAAACAATAAGTTGTCGGAGCAGACCACTACATTGTCATAATAACGTCTTCGTAATTGTCCTTCGTCAATCTCGTCTTATACATTCTTTACCAAAAATGTCTTAATTTTTTTTCATTTATCGTTCTTTTTACAGTGTGATTGAATGCAAGTGGGCACCAGTTTGACTATAATGTTTTGACACACGCACAGAAAAACAGAAATTCAAATTTAAAGAGTTTAAGTAAAGGATTAAATGCTCTCAAAACGTCTTAAAGCCCATCTTATTTAGGCTAACTAATATGGTCAATGGACTCTTGATAATATTCTATGATTTTTGTCAAGTTTATCGTTGTCGTCCGCAAATATTACCGTATATTAATGTAACTGGTTGACAAATGTGGCTTCACGAACACTCTGTTGCAAGCAGTTCCAGATGGAAGGTCCAGCAACTGCAAATGCTTTGTCACCAATTGATTTATTGCAGGCAGGGATGACAAGGAGAGTTCTGTCCTGAGTGGACTGATCTGGTAAGAGAGTAGAGAGAGCAGGTTTTTAACTGATTGCATTGATGAGACTCATAGATGAGAAGGCAGAGTTTGAATTTTATCCGGTTTTTAATCTGGAGCCAATGTTCATTAATGGTACAGGATCAGTCAGTCAAGATCATACAATTATGCAAAAATTTGTCGAAGGACAAACAGTCGCGTACTTTTTTAGATAAATGAGTTTGATTATTTAATGAGCTAATTAGCCCAACCTCTTAATTACAATAAAATCCCCAAAATAATAGATATTAAGTATGACTAAACAGTTTAATTACTATCTTTACTCATTTACTGATCGTCAATGTTTCATAGTTCCATCATGTTTGGTTTAAATCAATAAATTGGTATTTTTAGTATGATTACCATGATTACTATACGAATATATACTTTTGAAATGGATTATGTGTAATACTACCCGAATAAAAGGACGGCTTTCTGTACAAGAAATCGTACCGAAATAATAATGTCTCCATCAAAAGTTAGGGTTGACCTATGTGTAATTGTATAATATATCTAAAACCTGCTAAATACAAAGATGGATGTCAAATTGCTGAAGGTTGTAAAATGTTATTCGAACCACAACAACTTAGACATAACGGGGCCGTATTCTCGTACTAAACTCGGTTTTAGTTTAAAACCGTGTCTAACTAAACTCGTGTCTTAATTAAACGCGAGTTTATCTTTTAAACCCAATTTTAAACTCCGTAAATCTCGCCTAAGCGTGGCCGTGCGTTCACTGTACACGGAATTCAATTTACTGTGGCCCAAATTGGTTACAATAAATAACGACCGAATTCCTCAACTGCACGTGTATGTTTAAGACTACACGATATGTACGTCAGCTTGCACCGAGCACGGTTGATTAATCATTCAAGGCGTACAAATGGTGTGGTGCGCGAGTTAAGTTAAACGCGCGTTTAACTACCCAATGTTTAAAGTTAGATACTTTTCAGTGAGTTAGACGCGAGTTTGAGTTAAACAAATGTTCAAGAATTGCGTTTGGTTAAACGCGTGTTTAGCTTAAAACCACGTGTAAATACGCGTTCAAAATTGACACCCAATTTTGTTAAACGAGAATGCGACTTAAGATAGTCAGTCAAATAGTTCAATATTTTCCAATATAACGTCGCTATTATTCAAGCTCAGGCATTTGGAATTGTCAATGAATATATATATAGCTTTCAGATTTTCATTAACACAGATCTGAGTCGGTATCTATGCTTGGTATTCATGCTTATTGCGACGTGAAATTATTGAATGACTCTCGAAAATATCACAATAACAGGAAATAGGATATTCTATGACAGGAAGAGCAGCAAATGATAAAGATTATTGATACAATTGTGTATCAGAATACCGTGATTGTATCAAATGTAATTGCATGGAAGTTGAATAGATCACTGTGTGGGACGAGAGGATTTCCGAGAAATGGACACAAACAACGCTGGCCGATACAATAATAATTACAATAACACACATTTATAGAGCGCTTTACATCAGTGAGATCTAAACTCAACAAATTAATAAAAGATTCAAAAAACAATAAAGCAAAAATACAACAATTATCTTAAATTTTAACCAAAAACATGAGATACGAAAATAAAGCGTATGGCATTAAAATGCAATTTGAAATGAAAGATTATGAACAAATACACAAACATTTAGATTTCCAAGTTAAATAAGTAGGTCTCAATTCGCGACTTAAGGGGGGGGGGGGGGGGGGGGGGGGGGGGTGTGGACTTTCAGGTACAGCCTCCGTCAAACTGTCATAACTTCTTCAATATTCATTTAATCTTTATAAACGTTACAAAAGAGCGGGAGGGTACCAAGGGTACCTGCTTTCGGACGACCAAACTAACTCTTTTAAAACCACCGATTGTAAAATGCTATAATAGAAGTTCAAACTAGAAAATCTAAAATAAGTAGCATTCCAAAACAGAAAACTTTGATGAAGATGATTTAAAAGAAAATCAACTGAAGGCAACGTGTCCGACAAAATCTTTGTCGTGGCAAAACTTATTAGATGATGTGTTGTTAAAACAAACAACATTGAATTTCTAAACTTGAAATTCCTATTTTGTCTTATCTCACAAAATATATTTGATTCTATGTCACACGGTAAAAGCTTCCGAATGAAACACGATAAACGCTGGCTCTTTTTCCGACATTTAAAATGATAAATTTCCAAACTAGGAAAGTATATCTTATTAAAATCTGACAATTAAATGTCTTGCTGAATGTTGTGTAGGCCTAATGTGCTTTATTCCGTATTGGACTAAAAGACACGCGGCATATTGCTCATATTAAACTTATATGAGAAGGCAGTAGGTCTATTTATCTTACGATAAATCAAAAAGCGAACTGGCTTAATGATAGTTATTTAAAACGATGACAGAAGGCATGTCTTGCCGTTCTTTAAACGATGATCGGATGAAGGCGACTTGTTGTAATTCACCCGGTAATTCATGACTATGAAACTTCAGGTTTATGAAACTGTTTGCTAAAAGAAAGCTAGCTTGCTTTCGTAACTAAGATGACTCTGGGAAAGAACAAAATTAATCCAATGGACTAATACGGAAAACCAAAAGCCATTCTAGACTTAGAGTGACTTATATACAATGAGCTTTGTATATGTCTTCTTAACATTCCTAACTTAAAATGTCCTCTCCCTTGAGTTTAAACTACTAGGGAGGAGACGATAAGTTGAGAATTTCCTATAGAGTAAAGGCCCACCATGTTTAAAATAAAACAATGGTGACGGCATGCTGGCCGATACAATAATAATTACAATAACACACATTTATAGAGCGCTTTACATCAGTGAGATCTAAACTCAACAAATTAATAAAAGATTCAAAAAACAATAAAGCAAAAATACAACAATTATCTTAAATTTTAACCAAAAACATGAGATACGAAAATAAAGCGTATGGCATTAAAATGTAAAATGCAATTTGAAATGAAAGATTATGAACAAATACACAAACATTTAGATTTCCAAGTTAAATAAGTAGGTCTCAATTCGCGACTTAAGGGGGGGGGGGTGGACTTTCAGGTACAGCCTCCGTCAAACTGTCATAACTTCTTCAATATTCATTTAATCTTTATAAACGTATACAGTTTTTTGCAGAAAAGGGTTCAATGAATCCAACCATGATAATGAAATTGACCATTTTGGGGAATATTATAAAAAACACGTTTTTTTGACCCATTTTAGGTTCTGCAAAGATAACAAATTTTGTCATACTAGTTTTATGATAATCCTGATAACATTCCCCAGGGTGCTTCTTTTTTTGTGTGAAAATCTTTTTTATTTTTTGAGTTATAGACCAAAAAGTGCCACAAAATGGGTGTCAAAATAATTCGACACCAGAAAGTGTCACAATTACACCCCAAATGGGGGTGTCAACGAATGTTTTGGAATGGGTCCTTCGGGTGTTGCTGTGACACCTTAGGAGTATTTCCGTTAACCCATTTTTACACCTCCCTGGTGTTATTTTGACACCGAGTTTTTTCTCAGTATTCATATGTTATTGTGGTGAATAAAAAGACTAAAACTGAAACTAATAAAATTATTCTAAAACATGGCGACATTTTTTTTTTATCATAAAATCTTCCTATAAAAATGTGCATAAAATTACGAATGTTGTGAGGTATGAACAAGGATGGAACAAGGATCAGCATTTGCATGAACATATTCAAAACATATCAACTTTTGCACTACTAACTTCAGGATTATGAAAACTTGGACATGCTGGAGATGAACGGTCTGATAATTTGAACATTGATTTTCAAGAAAGCAAATATATATCTCATGTATACATAGAAGTTTATTGATAAAGTGATACGGATGTTATGCAATGCCAATATGTAATCATGCGCGCGATTTCACGTGCAGAACTTTATTATTTCTTGTGAACGTTATCAACTTTAAATCGATTTTTGAACACGACGGTTTCAGAATTATGAGCAATACTGCGTAAAGGAAAATCACCATTAGATAATATTTGTCATTTGAGTGATATAATTGTCGTTATGTTCACAGGATTATGACGTACACTAACTTAATAAATGATTAGAACATTCGCTTGGGGCTTGCATGTTTCAGGTAACAATAAATGGTTCATCGCCCGATCCGAGTACATGTAGAGTATTCGCTAGACGAAAAGCAATGTCTCAAAGAACTTATATTAAAGATGCTCTAAATATGCCAAGTACATCAACTCTCTCTTGACATGGCATATTTTTGGAGCAAACAAACTTGATAGCGACAGATGTTGATGGTTTACTACTGTGAGATGCATCAGAATTAAAATTGGCGGTAGGGCAACGAGAAAAAAATCCTGTTTTACGGGCGGACGGACCTGTCAAGTAGAATCGGTCAGTCGGGTGTTTGTGTGTTTTTGTGTGTTTTTTTGTTGTTGTTGTGATTTTACACAATTTGAGAAAAAACATCTAAGAAAAAAAAATCGTGAGACGCAAAAGAGGGTCGGTCGGGCCCGTAAAACAGGGTTTTCTTTGTCCTCGCCTAAACTGTTTATTTTATCATTTATAATATTATTTTGAGATCAAAAATTACAAGCTTATTTTCCGCTGACACGCATTATATATTATGATACAATAGTGTATCGATTTGGGTGGTACTTAATGCATACCTTTAGTGCGTATGGCCATCGCGTTGCGCACTTGGACGTCTTAAAAGACGTTCAAGTGCGCCCTACAACATATTACGCGATGTTGCCGGCGTTGAAAACCAGTTGTTGATCGATAATTATTTGATTTGATTTATAATGTGTTTATTGAGATCAAAATCCAAAATGTGATACTTTTTCGCATATCAGTCTTTCGTTTCTGTCAACCAGTATTTTCGATATAAATTTGAGCGCAATTAGTTACTCTTGAACTATATAAAAGTGCTTGAATTTGACAGCGATGTCCGCATTGACCATGCTCAACAAATTGTATCATATTATGTTACTGATTTTATTCGCTGCAATGCAAATCCGGAAGCGATTGTATGTACCCTTGAACAATGTCAATAGTTCTTGTCTATGACAGTGATGTCATCAATGTGAAGTCAGAACAAGCATTTTGACCAGTACGGCAATCTTTGACACAAATACGGTAGGGTTCCGGTTAAAACTATAGATGCATACACTTTTTGAAATAGTTCGAAAAGGCAGATAATTCCATAGCTTCCATGCGCAGACGGTAACCGTAAAGTCACTACCTTTAACGCTTATCATAGGATTCTCAAGACGAAGATGATCCTTGGATGATCTTTGGTGTCTGTGGCGTAAACAATATTATATTATGTATAGGCCTATACATTTGCTCGGTTTTGGTTATGAGAGTCGGATGATTGCCTCGTATTCACACCATTCTGGGAAACAATGACCTTGGCGAATCATAAATTTATGTAGGCCTATACTAGCGGGATACCCTGGCTACGCTCGGGTCCCGCTAGACATGCTAGATGAGCAAACGAGATTCATAAGTTGTAACTTGATTTCATGACTTGTCAGTTACTGTAAAACTTGAGTTCATGAGTTGTAAATAAAACGCGGCGCCCGCACGATAGACGGTATGCGAAACGCGGCGCCTGATAGACGTTACTCACACTTCATTGCCGAGAAAACTGCGGTAATAATCTGCGGATTCTGTATTTTGTGAAATCCCTTATGCTGATTTCACTACGTATTAAATACGTATAGTGCCGCGACAGCGCGTGCTTTAGCAAACATGCACGCGGCGTGTAACCACGATATTACGCGGCTGTACGCGCAACGTTTACTATCGTGCAAGTTTAAAGGTAGATGACCCGATCACATTTTCGTAACACATAATTATTTCAAACATACGGAGATTTTCATATCATATGAAAGCTCGTATTTTTCTCATCATCATACTGAAATTTGACGGCCTAAATCGGTATAATTACGGAGAAATCAATGAAATAACGTCGAATTACCGCGAATGGTGGTATACCACCGATATAGTTTGTGTACTACTCAATGGGTACAGTTCACAGCATCTTGTGCGTGTAAAATAAGAACCATTAGAGCTATGCAACTCAAACTTTGGAACACGACTTTTTTAAGGATGACCTTTCATGTAGAATAGAAAACTTCAAGTTGAAAATCGGAATGTGATCGGGTCATCTACCTTTAAGTGACAATTTTAAGCCAGATTCGAGCGTTTTTGCTGTTTTGGGAGCCAATTGTTCACCAACTTCACTGGAATATACGTTATAACACTTCCGTGCAAATTAAGCGACACTTTGATAACAAAAATAACGGAGTACTAAGGTTAACAAACACACCCCACACACACACACCCACACACCGTTTCCAGATTTATAGTCAGATATGCTATTCGGCTATTACCCTTTTTACTACAGTCCATTCCACAACATAGTTTTACACTAGTGCAACATTGCATGGTAGGCTTAATCCATGAAAATATTATACCAAGGATACAACGCAATGGGATATTCGATATGGTATACATATTGGGCCGTATTCTCGTACCAAACACGGTTTTAGCTTAAAACCGTGTCTATTAAACTTATGTCTAAACAAAACGCGAGTTTATCTTTTAAACGACGTATTTAACAAAACCCGATTTTATACTCTGGAAATATCGTCCCCAGAGTGGACGTGCATTCACTGTTTATTGTGGTCCAAATGGGTAACAATAGATATTGACCGAATTTCTCAAATGCACGTGTATTTCTAAGACTACACGATTTGTACGTCAGCTTGCACCAGGCTGTTGAGTAATCATTCAAGGGGTACAAGGGTGCAAGAGTTTTAGATCAAATACCTCATACCCATGTTTTCAATGAGTTAGACGCGTGTTTAAGTTAAACATATTTTTGAGAATTGCGTTTAGTTTAAATTGATGTGTTTAAATTTAAAAGCTTAAAACCGCGTTCTTAATACGGCCTCGTGTATATCGATAACATTAATTTTTAAATTTGATATGATTTATTTGTCTGCTGTTCTCTTTTATCACTTCTGTTTCCTATTCGTATTTTGCCCTTGTTTCCTTTGTAAGTACTAGTAAGTACACTTAGTAGCAGCAAACCATTTCGTCGGTCCTTCACAATTCTTCAGAGGAGAGCATTGGATTACCCACATTCACTTAATGTAAATTTATATACAATCTTTACATGCTTAATGTATGTTAGTCTATCACTTACTCCTCATACACATACAAAGATGTCCATATCTGTGCTTACAGCTTTCAAGAATGTATTATTTTCATCCCTATTGTATTTATTATATTTGAAGAATTGTTTTATATTCTAAGGTGTATCAAAAAGGGGCCATAGAACAATCTTAGGCAACAAAAAGGCACAAAAAAACTAAGGAAACGTATCATATGATCGACTGGGACATGTTGAAAGCGATTCATTCGTGTAACGGTTTCAAATTTAGTTTATTGACATTTTGAATTATTTCAAATAATTATTAAAGCGTATTTAGTATAAGGGAAAAAACCGTGAGATTTAATTTGTGCTATAGTGACATAAATCACGTCATGAAATCGATCATTCAGGCATCACGGGAATAGGGCATCGTCCGAGTAGATGTATAGATGTCAAACGAATTTTTAAAGATTTAAGGGAGCCATTACTTCGCATGTGTCGTGTGACTCGCTTGCATCTTCAAATGTAATTTCGTCGATAACATTAGGTTACGTATTGAAATACAAATATAATCTAGCAAATGACCAATATCGTGTTAAACCAAATATCCTACGGAATACGACAGTAGTACTGTGAGCTAAATGTCAATGACCATCATTTTGATCAAACAGCCTCAAAGACACCCACTGTGTGAAATCATCCTTTCATAGTCATGTCGTGAAAACAGAATCGAACCTTAATCAGGGTCAGGGTGTGAGTGAAGTAGACGTTTTCTCTTGTTGATAGTATTATCGAAATGTGGGCGCAGCGAACCGAATATTATTGTGTTGGACAACCCGTGCATGCAACTTTAAAATGTTTCATAATTATAGAGAAAAGCCAATGTCATGTCTTTGTTTCACCTTTTTCTAGTAACTGGATCACAAAACAGAAGATTACAGGAACTTTAATTTCCCGTTGCTTTGAGTGGCCGTAGAGGGCGTAGCTACGATGAATTCATCACAATATGTTGCGCACTGCGCCGAAAGACTCCCTCATCCTCATCTTTGTATTGAATGTTTTACATCCCTTCGTGGAATCTAGTTAGCCCCATTAAACCATCCTGTTGGCCTTTCTCCCGATAATCATGTTGTTAGTTGTTCGATATAATTATGTTCTGATTTATATTGCAACCATAGAATCTCGTGTGCGGTTTCTTTGCAAATTTGTACATGGAATAGATAATGGGTGAACAACAATTCAAACATGGGACGTACGAGGGTCATTTACCTCATAACTTTGCTTATACATACATGTCAAAACAATTTTGCTTGACTACATGTAGAGAAAGATGTCAGTTGGACTTTAAGGTAATGCTATAAAAACATTGACTTATAGGTAAATTATGACCAATAGGCGTACTGCCAAAATTAGACTATGAGGTATCTAGACATAGCTCTAACATGTGTAACTTTTAGCAGCATTCCAATAGCTTAAGCGCACAGCCATACAGCCGAGTTTGATATTATACTATTTGCAAGGTTGTAAGAGTTGTATTGCTTGCAATCTTATTTATTAAAGATAATAGTATATAAATAAGAACTGCTCATACGGGAAATGGGGGTAAATTATTATTTAGACGATGTCACCCGTTACGTCACAACAGCCAAGTAAGCAAACGTTTACGGCCTGCCGGTATGAGCGCGAATCACCTGCCACACAAAAGCTTGCCTGCTGATGCGCGTGCATTCGAAGGGTGTGTCCAATAATTTATAAACCATACGCTAAACCAAACCAGTTATCTGTAATTACAGCAGCCAATGCATGTTCCCCCAAACCAGTTATCTGTAATAAGAGCAGCCAATGCATGTTCCCCCATGCATGGAATGGAACCGGTACTTAAAGGCATACTATGCGATCTTTTTCATGAAACGCCCTCTATCTTTGCTTTTTTCCTCTAAATGCAATTGTGGTGCAAATATATTGCAAGTTAAAGAGCAGTAAGCTTCCTAATTTAATTCAAAAGCATGGTTTGAATGAGTTAACTTATATTCCGATTTTTTTATTATTCGTAAGTTTTAAACGTGTTAACGCCATTAACACTGTTTCTGGGTACGATCGCAACTGTAAATAGTGAACAATAGTGAACACAATAGTACGGAATGTGTTTTTTTATGATGAAAATCAAAAAGATATGTTAAAATATCCTTAAATAATTTGACGGCAGATTTCCATTGTGATTTAATAATAATAATAATAATAATAATAATAATATCACCAAAGATAACATTAAGTAGAAATGATACATGAGATTAACTAACAATAACATTCATTTACATAAATTAATTAATTATGCAAATGTATTCAAATATTCACAAAATTTGCATAATTTGTACGACGGGCTGTCTTTAGTCACTTGTTAGAGACATCCCGTCGTACAAATATGCAAATTTATTGAATATTTGAATAAATTTGCATAATTAATTAGCTCATGAATAGTAATTTCCTTTGTTATTTATAACGGAATAAAGCGCATTATTAGTTTATGAAAGAAACTACGTTAGGGCGAAATACTATTTTCGCCCTAACGTAATAATGAGTGAATAACAAAAAACCTGTTTCGCCCTAAGGTACCTGTTAGCAAGATAACACTAATAATAATAATAATAATAATAATAATGTGGATTTATATTGTGCACAAATCCACCAAAATGGCGCTTACACAACTTACACAACTTAATCTACAATAATTTAACTGATACAACTTAATAATATAATAATGATTAGGCGCATGAAAATCGATATCAAGTTTTCAGTTACCCGCCCTCATCACTTTTTTTCTCACCCGCGTCAAAATTTCAATATTTTCCAAAAAAAATCATTATTTATTTGTAAACACAATTGTTGCCAGTTTTATCAATTTGAACACATTTTACTTTCTTAAAATATGAATTTTTAGAACTAAGCTCATAAGCAAGGCTTTTTTAATGGTAAACCTTCCTTCCGTGAACATTATTTTTATGCATTTATTCGTTTCTGCAAAAAAACATCGGGGTTTCCTCCGACTCGCTGACTACCAGTTTTTAACTGGGGGATCGTAAATGCTCGAAAAAACGGAACTCACTCAATAAATGGTACCACCATTTCATCGTGCAGATGATGAACAATTATATTCGACGTAGCATGGTAAGACTGTTATTTATTTTAATTTGCGTAGAATTCAACCTTTGGAGTAAACATATTTACCCAAATAATATTTATTTAAGTACAAATGAGGTGTAATTGCTCTTTTTAAATGATTGGAAATGATGAAAATGTAAATATTTAAATAGTTCAAAAATCATGCGGTATAAAATTATGACATGATGACAGAGTGCAAACCTGTCGAATTTTGACCGTCAGTGTGATCAACAACATATCTAAATTTTGAATTGGATCATTTTACTAGAGAACTTTATTGTAAATCATACACCCATGTGCATATGCACCTTAAAAACATGCTTTTATATAATATTAATGAGCACCGTATCAATATGGGTTGATCAAACATGCATGTACATGTCAATAATGAAATCTAATCAAATAATGAATAAAGAAAAAGTCGCCTCATCACTTTGAGATGAAAAAAAAAAGTAACGGGAAACTCGCAATTGACTTTCATGTACCTTATATAACTAATACTATCATCATTTAGACTTACACAACCATTAACCTACACATAGTAGAGTTATGGGATTATTATGAGTCCAGGAAAGTCTTTCTAGATGGTCAAACTTCATTGTAAGAGAAAAATAAGTATGTGGTCAGAAGTCACAAACTGGTCCAAAAAAAAGTTTCACTTCTAATAATGTTGAGAAATGCACCAATTCTGATTAAACGGGACAAAACTTAAGTTTTACATACTTAATGACCCACAAACTATATATTGTTGGAAAGCTTAAGAGTCAGTCTGTGTAATTTTTTAGAATTGATTCTATCCTTCAAATAATAGATTTTTCTCATAGCTTGTGTATTGGTAGGCCCTTGGGCACTAACAACTAGGGTGACTTTCAAAAAATAAAAAATCGACTCGTTGCCATGGTAACCCACCAAAACCAATTTGGGCCATTTTGGACCATATTTGCCCTGAAATTTACTCAAAATTGTCTTATGTCAAGAACTCACTGTACCAAAACGGAATAATACTGGAACCTTCCAATACAATCATCTCAAAGGACAACTCTTCCCCTACTGACTGCATCATTTAAAGGTAAATATCTTACTCCTAAAGGTAAATGCCAAGTATTTAAAGGTTGCCTGTTTTCAGTTTTGAAATAAAGGCGATTTTTGACCAAATGTATTACCTTAAAATTAATTCTGCCAGGGGTGCCAGAAATTTGTCTTTGCTGGTGTGAGTAGTTAAATGTATTGCCCTTCCAAATCTGTAAAAAGTAGCTTGGGCAAATGATATTCCTAAGTACAGTGTTGCCAGGAACAACAGCCTTTTTGAAATCTGAGCATTTTGACTAAATAAGCCTTTTAACCCTATTTGTTATAAAAGCATGTGTTTTTTCAATAATATTCAATTAAAACATATTCTAATAACTCAGTTACATTCTTGTGGTTGATTGCAAAGGGTACGGTAATCTGTAATAACAATTCGACCTGTTGCCATGGTAACAACCAAAAACCAATTTTGGCCATTTTGGACCAAATTTGCCCTGAAATATACTTAACATTATCGTATGTCAAGAACTGACCATACCAAAACAGAATAATACTGGAACCTTAGAATACAATCATATCAAAGGACTCCTCTTCCCCTACTGACTGCATCATTTAAGGGTGAATATCTTATTCTTAAAGATAAATGCTAAGTATTTAAAGGTTGCCTATTTTCAGTTTTGAAAATCAAGGTGATTTTTGAGCAAAAGTATTGCCTTAAAAATCTTCTTTTCAGGGGTGCCAGAAATATGTCCTTGCTGGTGTAAGTAGTTCGATGTATTGCCCATTCAGATCGGTAAAAGGTAGCTTGGGCAAATGATATTCCTAAGTACAGTGTTGCCAGAAACAACAGCCATTTTTAAATCTAAGCAATTTTTACTCAATAAGGCTTTTTAACACTACTTGTTATAAAAGCATGTGTTTTTCCAATGATCTTCAATCAAAACATATTCTAATGACTCAGTAAACTTTTTTGGGGTTGATTGCAAAGGGTTATCTGTAATAACAATTCGACCTGTTGCCATGGTAACAACCAAAAAACCATTTTTGCCATTTTGGACCAAATTTGCCATGAAATGTACTCAAAATTATCTTATGTCAAGAACTGAAACCAAAACAGAATAATACTGAAACCTTAAAATACAATCACCTCAAAGGACAACTCTTCCCCTACGGACTGCATCATTTAAGGGTGAATATCTTATTCTAAAGGTAAATGCTAAGTATTGAAAGATTGCCTATTTTCAGTTTTGAAAATCAAGGTGATTTTTGACCAAAAGTATTGCTTAAAAATCTCCTTTTCAGGGGTGCCAGAAATATGTCCTTGCTGGTGTAAATAGTCGATGTATTGCCCATTCAGATCTGTAAAAAGTAGCTTGGGTAAATGATATTCCTAAGTACAGTGTTACCAGAAACAACAGCCATTTTGAAATCAAAGCATTTTTCCTAAAATAAGGCTCTTTAACCGTATTTGTTATAAAAGCATGTGTTTTCAATGATATTCAATCAAAACATATTCTAATAACTCAGTAAACTTTTTTGGTTGATTGCAAAGGGTAATCTGTAATTACAATTCGACCTGTTGCCATGGTAATAACCCAAAAACAATTTTAACCAAATTTGCCATGAAATGTACTCAAAATTATCTTATGTCAAGAACTGACCATACCAAAACAGAATAATACTGGAATCTTAGAATACAATCATCTCAAAGGACACCTCATCCCCTACTGACTGCATCATTTAAGGGTGAATCTTATTCTTAAAGGTAAATGCTAAGTATTTAAAGGTTGCCTATTTTCAGTTTTGAAAATCAAGGTGATTTTTGACCAAAAGTATTGCCTTAAAAATCTCCTTTTCAGAGGTGCCAGAAATATGTCCTTGCTGCTGTAAGTAGTTCGATGTATTGCCCATGCAGATCTATAAAAAGTAGCTTATGCAAAAGATATTCCTAAGTTCAGTTCTGCCAGGAACAACAGCCATTTTTAAATCTAAGCATTTTTACTAAATATGGCTTTTGAACCCTATCTGTTATAACTTATAAAGCATGTGTTTTTCAATGATATTCAATCAAAACATACTCTAATAACTCTGTTACATTATTGGGGATGTTTGCAAAGGGTTATCTGTAATGAAAATGTGACCTGTTGCCACGGTAACAACCAATAACATCTTACTCTTAAAGGTAAATGCTAAGTATTTAAAGGTTGCCTATTTTCAGTTTTGAAAAAAAAGAAGCGATTTTTGACCAAAAGTATTGCCTTAAAAATCCCTCTTCCAGCTAGTAGCAGCTACATGTATTGCCCTTTCAAATCTGTAAACAGTAGCTTGGGCAAATGATAAGTACGGTGTCGCCAGGCGCAACAGCCTTGTTAAAATCTGAACATTTTGACTAAATATGCCTTTTCAAACAATATTTGTTATGAAAGCATGTGTTTTTTCAATGCTATTCAATCAAAACATATTCTATTAACTCGGTTACATTCTTGTGGTTGTTTTCAAAGAGTAATATGAAAAAGAGTGCTGCCTGGGTTACTGGATAACACCCAATTTCATAAACATAGACTGTACATAAATCCAGCAGCAAAGGCATATTTAGTCAAAATGCTCAGATTTTAACAAGGCTGTTTGGTCAAAAATGGCAAAAATGGTTTTTTGGTTGTTACCATGGCAACAGGTCGAATTGTTATTACAGATAACCCTTTGCAATCAACCCAAAAAAAGTTTACTGAGTCATTAGAATATGTTTTGATTGAAGATCATTGGAAAAACACATGCTTTTTGTCTCGCCTGATGTAATCAGAAAGAGACGATGTTATCACTATTTCTGTCCGGCGTCCGCCGTATGCCGTCCGCCGTATGCCGTCCGCCGTATGCCGTCCGCCGTATGCCGTCCGCCGTATGCCGTCCGCCGTATGCCGTGTGCTAAGAAATACCTTTGTGACGCGATATCTGGAGATCCGTAAGGCCTATCGTGATGGGACTTGGTGGAGGGAAGGGGGGTGGTGCGTTCTGTTGCTGATTGATTTTTCAAGGTCATCAGGGGTCATACAAGGTCATCGGGGTCAAATATGCTTAACACTTTTGAGACGCGTTGTGACGCGATATCTAGAGATCCGTAAGGCCTATCTTGATGGGACTTGATGTAAGAGAAGGGGGTGGGGTGTTCTTTTGCTGATTATATTTTCAAGGTCATTGGAGGTCATTCAAGGTCAATCGGGGTCAAATATGGGGTCAAATAAGATCCGTAAGGCCGATCTTGATGGGATTTGGTGGAGGGAAGGGGGTGGTGTGTTCTTTTTGCTGATTAAATTTTCAAGGTTATCGGAGGTCATTCAAGGTCATCGGGGGTCAAATATGGGGTCAAATAGATCAGTAAGGCCTATCTTGATGGGATTTGGTGGAGGGAAGGGGGTGGTGTGTTCTTTTTGCTGATTAAATTTTCAAGGTCACCATAGGTCATCGGGGTCAAATATGGGGTCAAATAGATCAGTAAGGCCTATATTGATGAGATTTGGTGGAGGGAAGGGGAATGGTGTGTTCTTTTTGCTGAATAAATTTTCACGGTCATCAGAGGTCATTCAAGGTCATCGGGGGTCAAATAAGATCCATAAGGCCTAGCTTGATTGGATTTGGTGGAGGGAAGGGGAATGGTGTGTTCTTTTTGCTGAATAAATTTTCACGGTCATCAGAGGTCATTCAAGGTCATCGGGGGTCAAATAAGATCCATAAGGCCTAGCTTGATTGGATTTGGTGGAGGGAAGGGGGATGGTGTGTTCTTTTTGTTCTTAATTTTTCGGGGTCATCAGGGGTCAAATATGGGGTCAAATAGATCAGTAAGGCCTATCTTGATGGGATTTGGTGGAGGGAAGGGGGGGGGGGGGGGTTGTTCTTTTTGTTGATTAATTTTTCGGGGTCATCGGGGGTCAAATATGGGGTCAAATAGATCAGTAAGGCCTATCTTGATGGGATTTGGTGGACGGAAGAGGGATGGTGTGTTCTTTTTGTTGATTAATTTTTCGGGGTCATTGGGGTCAAATATGGGGTCAAATAGATCAGTAAGGCCTATCTTGATGGGATTTGGTGGAGGGAAGGGGGGTGGTGTGTTCTTTTTGTTGATTAATTTTTCGGGGTCATCGGGGGTCAAATATGGGGTCAAATAGATCAGTAAGGCCTATCTTGATGGGATTTGGTGGAGGGAAGGGGGGTGGTGTGTTCTTTTTGTTGATTCATTTTTCGGGGTCATCGGGGGTCAAATATGGGGTCAAATAGATCAGTAAGGCCTATCTTGATGGGATTTGGTGGACGGAAGAGGGATGGTGTGTTCTTTTTGTTGATTAATTTTTCGGGGTCATTGGGGTCAAATATGGGGTCAAATAGATCAGTAAGGCCTATCTTGATGGGATTTGGTGGAGGGAAGGGGGGTGGTGTGTTCTTTTTGTTGATTAATTTTTCGGGGTCATCGGGGGTCAAATATGGGGTCAAATAGATCAGTAAGGCCTATCTTGATGGGATTTGGTGGAGGGAAGGGGGTGGTGTGTTCTTTTTGTTGATTCATTTTTCGGGGTCATCGGGGGTTAAATATGGGGTCAAATAGATCAGTAAGGCCTATCTTGATGGGATTTGGTGGACTGAAGAGGGATGGGGTGTTCTTTTTGTTGATTATTTTTTCGGGGTCATCGGGGGTCAAATATGGGGTCAAATAGATCAGTAAGGCCTATCTTGATGGGATTTGGTGGACGGAAGAGGGATGGTGTGTTCTTTTTGTTGATTACTTTTTCAGGGTCATCGGGGTCAAATAGATCAGTAAGGCCTATCTTGATGGGATTTGGTGGACGGAAGAGGGATGGGGTGTTCTTTTTGTTGATTATTTTTTCGGGGTCATCGGGGGTCAAATATGGGGTCAAATAGATCAGTAAGGCCTATCTTGATGGGATTTGGTGGACGGAAGAGGGATGGTGTGTTCTTTTTGTTGATTACTTTTTCAGGGTCATCGGGGTCAAATAGATCAGTAAGGCCTATCTTGATGGGATTTGGTGGACGGAAGAGGGATGGGGTGTTCTTTTTGTTGATTATTTTTTCGGGGTCATCGGGGGTCAAATATGGGGTCAAATAGATCAGTAAGGCCTATCTTGATGGGATTTGGTGGACGGAAGAGGGATGGTGTGTTCTTTTTGTTGATTAATTTTTCGGGGTCATCGGGGTCAAATATGGGGTCAAATAGATCAGTAAGGCCTATCTTGATGGGATTTGGTGGAGGGAAGGGGGGTGGTGTGTTCTTTTGGTTGATTAATTTTCGGGGTCATCGGGGGTCAAATATGGGGTAAAATAGATCAGTAAGGCCTATCTTGATGGGATTTGGTGGACGGAAGAGGGATGGTGTGTTCTTTTTGTTGATTAATTTTTCGGGGGAAGGGGGGTGGTGTGTTCTTTTTGTTGATTAATTTTTCGGGGTCATCGGGGGTCAAATATGAGGTCAAATAGATCAGTAAGGCCTATCTTGATTGGATTTGGTGGAGGGAAGGAGGGTGGTGTATTCTTTTTGCTGATTAAATTTTCAAGGTCATCGGAGGTCATTCAAGGTCATTTGGGGTCAAATAAGATCCGTAAGGCCTATCTTGATGGGATTTGGTGGACGGAAGAGGGATGGTGTGTTCTTTTTGTTGATTAATTTTTCGAGGTCATCAAGAGGTTATCTGGGGTCAAATAAGATCCGTAAGGCCTATCTTGATGTGATTTGGTGGAGGGAAGGGGGTTTATGTGTTCTTTTTGCTGATTAAATTTTCAAGGTCATCAGAGGTCATCTGGGGTCAAATAAGATCTGTAAGGCCTATCTTGATGTGATTTGGTGAAGGGAAGGGGGTTGGTGTGTTCTTTTTGTTGATTCAATTTTTCAAGGTATTACATCCCTTGCATTAACTACAATGCATACCTCTGTGACAGTGCTACATTGTATCATATGTTTCATCATCATTTCTTTCAAGTCACTGTTGATGAACAGGCGAGACGCGCCGTTCGAGAACCGCCTTGTATAATAAATAGTGTTAAAAAGCCTTATTTAGTAAAAAATGCTTAGATTTAAAAATGGCTGTTGTTTCTGGCAACACTGTACTTAGGAATATCATTTGCCCAAGCTACCTTTTACCGATCTGAATGGGCAATACATCGAACTACTTACACCAGCAAGGACATATTTCTGGCACCCCTGAAAAGAAGATTTTTAAGGCAATACTTTTGCTCAAAAATCACCTTGATTTTCAAAACTGAAAATAGGCAACCTTTAAATACTTAGCATTTACCTTTAAGAATAAGATATTCACCCTTAAATGATGCAGTCAGTAGGGGAAGAGGAGTCCTTTGATATGATTGTATTCTAAGGTTCCAGTATTATTCTGTTTTGGTATGGTCAGTTCTTGACATACGATAATTTTAAGTATATTTCAGGGCAAATTTGGTCCAAAATGGCCAAAATTGGTTTTTGGTTGTTACCATGGCAACAGGTCGAATTGTTATTACAGATTACCCTTTGCAATCAACCACAAGAATGTAACTGAGTTATTAGAATATGTTTTAATTGAATATCATTGAAAAAACACATGCTTTTATAACAAATAGGGTTAAAAGGCTTATTTAGTCAAAATGCTCAGATTTCAAAAAGGCTGTTGTTCCTGGCAACACTGTACTTAGGAATATCATTTGCCCAAGCTACTTTTTACAGATTTGGAAGGGCAATACATTTAACTACTCACACCAGCAAAGACAAATTTCTGGCACCCCTGGCAGAATTAACTTTAAGGTAATACATTTGGTCAAAAATCGCCTTTATTTCAAAACTGAAAACAGACAACCTTTAAATACTTGGCATTTACCTTTAGGAGTAAGATATTTACCTTTAAATGATGCAGTCAGTAGGGGAAGAGTTGTCCTTTGAGATGATTGTATTGGAAGGTTCCAGTATTATTCCGTTTTGGTACAGTGAGTTCTTGACATAAGACAATTTTGAGTAAATTTCAGGGCAAATATGGTCCAAAATGGCCCAAATTGGTTTTTGGTGGGTTACCATGGCAACGAGTCGATTTTTTATTTTTTGAAAGTCACCCTAGTTGTTAGTGCCCAAGAGCCTACCAATACACAAGCTATGAGAAAAAGCTATTATTTGAAGGATAGAATCAATTCTAAAAAATTACACAGACTGACTCTTAAGATTCAAGGTTTTTTATTTTTGCAAAAAAGAATCAAATTATACAGGGTGTGTACAATTTTTACAGGGTGGAACATAAAAAAATTGATCGTTTTTGCTCCTCACAAAATAGTTTGATAGTTTGTACAATTAGGGTTTAGCTGAAAATAGTCACCAAAATCAGAACAACCGCAGAAGGTGCTACCAAATTTGCTAAGAATCATTTGCCCAAAATGTACACAGGAAAAGTACAGGGTGTCTAAAATTATGATGAAATAATGCATAAAATGAATGTTTGTATATAATATTCTATGAAATTTAGTTAGCATGGACCATTTAATTTAAAAGAAAATGGTTATCAAAACGAACTACATGGATATCGTTAAAGTTCCTTTTATTTTGAATACAGGGTGGTCCAAAATAGGTCTAAATAGCAAATTTTTCATGAATCTATGAACAATTCTGTGAAGAAACACTTCTGGCTTTTTTAGTTAAATGTTTTACTACCCAGGGTAGAAAAGGACTGAAGAGTCACACAAATGAAATAGAGAGACTGCGATTTGGCCATTGTTTAATCAATAAAATGAATAAAACTGTGTATTTTTTACATTAAAACACTCCCTGAATTGAACATCATATTCTAGTAGAGAATGTCTAGATAACAATTCAATATTAGTATTCATAGTAGCAGGCACATGTTATTAACACATATGAGAAGTTTGAAAACTTTCCTATGTATACTCTTAAAATGGCATCAATTTCAAAAGTTCTAGTTTTCCGCTATTTTGTGTACAAACCTATGGGCGCCTCATCCACCGCCTCCTCATCCACCGCTCCCACCCTTGACTCACTCGACGTTTAGATTGATAACTTCACTGTTGCTAAACATGTGGCTTTAATTCTTTTTTTATTCGGTAGCTGGATAAATTGTCTTTAATATGATACCAAAAATGTTATGTTTTTTTGACAACTTCTATTTAAAATAGAGACACGTATCACGATTTTAAGGATTTTTTGAAACGATCCCACCATGTTTGATATACCTATTAGTGACCTGTGACCCTGTGTAAAAAGATCATATAATATTGATTTAACATTATTGATCAACAAGAGGTGACATGGTATTGCCCCGATGTGATCCGACGACAGTAAATCCACCTGGTTCATATTGTGTTCAATCATTCACATTAACATTTGAATGGAGGGATTATCCAATTTTTTGCAATCTTCTTCCACAGACCTTGCCATTGTCAAGTGAATGGGATCTGCCATGCATGAGTGATCATGTCTAAATTCCATGTTAAGCTTTTAGAGGATTACTTTCTGCTTATTTTGATATACAATTATATATATTCTATTAAATATTAATTTGAAATATTTGGACTTTACTAAGTGGCAAGGAACTTCTTTGGACGAGTGTATTGTAGTAGGCTTATAATGGTCTCAAGATCACCGAGGTACTGTTCAACCACATAAAGGCAATGGGAGATGTATCTCAGGTTTTACACTAGGTTAAATGTCATGCCTGCACAACTTTGAAAAGTAATTATTATTGGTTTGTTTCTCCTGGCTTGTTTATTGGCCTCAAAGTTCCTTCGGTTTTAATAAAGAGGTAATTATGTTCATCTGATTGGTTAGCTATAACTATATCTGTTTCGTGGTTAGTACATGTTTGGAAAGAAAACAAAGAAGATGACAAAGACACCACCACAATGCATTGCGTTTTTTGCAAAATGCCCTAATTCTGGTCTCCAATTTGTCTCAGTTCCTATATACACGGCACGCAATCATGGTTTCAAAGCGCGTTCATAGTTTACACCAATGAATAAATTAGGTATCAGTGTTCCTTTTTCTTCTTTTTTTAAACTTAAGAACTTGATAAATGCACCGTGTGAAATAGCTTTAGTTGGCTAGCGTTCGCGCAATGCATTGTGGGAAGACCTTAACATCTTATTTGGAGAGAAAGCAAACAGGTCGTCACTATAGCGTTTTTTTCTGTTCTACTGAATACGCCTAAGGATGAACATGGTTAAGGTCGGGTTTTGCTATTATAGAACAATAACATTGGGATCAAAGACCAACTGTTAATTTGAACAGATGAAAATAAACATTCTAATGGGGTATCCAAGACAGTTTTTGTCGTTATTGCAAAGGGTTAATAACTTGAGGATAGAATAAGGATATTATGATGTTTTATGAACGAACAATTGACAATTGCAAACCTACACGCCAATACAACATCATAATATCCTTATTCTATCCTCAAGTTATTAACCCTTATTAACCCACAATTTGACGCTGTCCTTAGACAATGTGACCCAGTTTAAAAAGAGAGTTGATGTTTTGTAGAAATCGTGCGCGTGCAATATGAACATAAAATACACTAAATTATTGTACCAATATGGAACCCTATAAGATGGAGCACAAAGAAGCTCACACCTAAGTATAGTCCACACAAAAATTCTCCCCCATACTAAGGCCCAAACAAATAAATGTTGTGTTGGCGTAATGCGCCCGACCCTAATTTACCCGCAACCCTGATTTTTTTTTGCAGAGCAGCAGAAGAAAAATTAAAACATAAAACAAAAAAACTAAAAATTAAAGAAGAAAAAGCAAAGATCTTCATCAGAACGGAATACAGAACACAGCAAATTAAGCTCACACCTAGGTGTATATACAGGTATATACAGACAGTAGCCTGATATAGATACTTAGGCCTTACAGGGTGTCCCATAAAACCTCTACAACTTATTTTGACCGAGCTCTAGTCTACCTTTTAAGCCATGGATTTTAATCATGTTTATACATTCTGGAAACATTAGGATCTTCACATTTACGTGATGAAATGATAATGAGGATTTGTTAATCTGTACTCAAATTATGCGCATGTAAAATGGTAAAGAAAGGTGAGCCGAAACCTGTTCTACCAATCCAGTTCACCACTAAAACTTGCAACTAATATTGACGACGTTAAGGTAACTCTCTTATACCATGGATTGCAATCATGATTATACAAAATACATCGGAACATTGGTTTTGAAATCACGTGTGATCAAGGAGATTTATAAAAAAAAAACATTTCTACCGATTTGCCAGAAAATTATACCGCTACGTTGCTATGCAGCGGTTGCAGCTTCATGACTCAAAATGAACCGTAAACAGTCTGCTCATCCGAATTTCTGTTAATATAAATGGTGAAGTAGCAACATCCAGTATTTTCTATTAAATATCTCAAAGCCAAGTTTATTAAAATATTGAAACGCTTGTTCATATCGTAACGCATTGTGTGTACCAATATAGTCAGTAACGTATGATATTTTGGTGTTAGAACTCGTTAGACTTTTGCATTATTATCTTACATTTGGCCATATTTAAATAACAGCAATTGTAACAAAAGGTCATAACGAGATAAACGGAGCGTTACCTTTGGTTACTGTGGGTCAAACGATATACGGTATAGTGGTTAATAGCGCTGCACAGATGCAACACTGTCAATTTCTGTAAAAATTGGTTGCATGTGTTTCCGACACATCTCTCGTTGATCATGCGTAATTGAAAACCGATCGTAACATCTTGCATGTCTCCAATAAAAAGTAGAGATTTTAATGTTCGCACGATTATAATCCGTTGTGTCAAAGTGAAAATAGAGCTCCTTCAAAATAAGTTGCAGGTTTTCTGACACCCTGTATTTCACGAGAAGGCCTGCAGATCAAAATAATATACCTACCACACCTACCATGTCGTTTCCAAACACGTATTGGATAAGATGAGTAAACAGTTTCGTAACGGATAGAAAGACAAGTAAGCGCGTTTATTAACGTCTCCATTTTATTAGGAGCTTCCATGGTTGTCTTAAGATTGGCTGTGCAAATAGGAATAAGTGAAAAACGGCCCAAATTGTTTTCTATCTCCATTTAACCTTTTAAAGGATTGAAATCCGATATTTAGTTATCCATCCGTATCTCAAGCCAACCGAAGGTAACCACGCCATGTTGTAATAACTCGCCTGACCTATACCGTCATTCAGTCGATTCTTTAAAAAAAACACCTTTGTGGCGGTCCTTGTCTCATATCTTCATATTATTCTCGTGAAATTCATCTATCATTATGACGTGTTTCGTGATGAAATTATACAATTGTCGTCATAATAGGACACAGAGGGGCAATAATTATAGAAACTCTCCCCAGAAACTCATTTCATCAGTATCTTTTTCACGATATCTATCCGGTATCGTGTGTTTCACACATGTATCATTACTATGATTATCTTGGGTAACGTTCCGGAGCCGACGAACAACTTTGTTGTTTCCGCTTCAAAACTATCCGCAAAAAACCTCGTGCCTGGTTTCAAACGCTGAAACTTCGTACTTTAAAGTTATATGTTGGTGTGTTTTTATTTACATGGTAAACATGGGTAAATTTCTATTATTGACGGTACTGAATTGCCTAATATACCGTAGTGCTTTTTAGAAGATTTGTTGAGAACGTGTACACTTAAAAAACTTCCTATTCAAATTGACTAGATATCTTGACCGAAGGACACTTAAGGGGGCTGTGCACCTTCAGGTACAGCCTCCGTAAAACTGCCTTAACTTCTTCATTATTCATTTAATCTATATAAAAGTTTGTTTTGTTTTTTTGCAGGAAAGGGTTCAATGAATCTAACCATGATCATGAAATTGACCATTTTGGAAAAAATTATAAAAAACACGTTTTTTTACCTATTTTAGGTTCTGCAAAGATAACTCAAAATATATTTTGTCAAATTTTGTCGTACTAGTTTTATTTAATTCCTCATACAATTCCTTAGGAATCTATTTTTTGTTGAACATCTTTATTATTTTTTGAATTAACGACCAAAAAGTGCCAAAAATGTGATTTTTTTAACCAAAAATGGTGATTTTCACGATTGTCAAAGGTCAAATGTTATTACCCTGCCATAGAAATGTAAAGGTCGTATATCCATGTACGCTACACATACGTTACAATGTTTAAATGTGCATTAGACCGTTGAAAATTTGACTAGAGTTCAAGGTCATCACTGAATTGAAGCGTCTCTCGGACAATCTATCTTGTCATTTTATATAAGTTATTGAACAAGCTTTGATATGTTGCTCCCTTGATTGGTAAAATCCCAAAATGGGATAAAATCATGACAAACACTATATCTCATCATAGATCCTCTGACTACCCCGATCCAGCGTCCGGCCGAGGGCGGTTTGCCGCCAGAATTCTCTTACTATCCCAATCCATTATCAGTGTCTGATGGATGTGCTGTAAACATGCTGTATTAGTGTTTTGAGCCGTAAAGAGCGATCATAATCAGAGCTTTGACATCAGATTGACACAAGTGGATGACCAGATATTTGAGGAAACGGTGATTGCAATGTTTACCTATAGGGAAAACATAGCAGAAAGGATATGGGTTATCTGATGGACATCATTATCATCATTGTTGGGCGACATAAAGAGCTATAAAGCAATGCAGAACAAATAAGGGGCATGGCACAAACCACGCACCATGATCGAGGTCATCGATTCTCACTTAAACGGCCGAAAAAGTCGACATATCTCAAAAAAAAACTACTCCGCCCACTTCCTTTGTAAATTGTTGTCTCTAAGGATTTATGTCAATAAAACCAACGGGCGAAAAGTAAATACACCGAATGACCCAGCTCATGGTGCAGTGGATCTGGCATGGGAATTACTACACTCTGAAGAGGGAGTCCGGGAAATACTGGTGCAAGTGAAAGGTTTATTTTGGCTACATGTAGGTCATACATTTTGTTCAAGTTCAAATTCCTGGAATGCCCCGAAAATGGCCCATAACAGACGAATACTAGTTTGCCTTAACGATTGCGATCGATGTTTTGGTTTTCAATGATTTTGTAGAGAGAGTGTATATCAAATCATTGTGCAATATTCACGTAAACTAGGAAAAACTGAAAATAAAATGTCAACACTATTAGAGATCTCCTCCTATCATATCACAAACAATGGTCCTTCGCTAAGTGTCATTGATTCCATGAAACACCTGTTGACATTTCAACATTCCTTTTATTATTGTCACGTCTGCTATCGAGAAAAGATTATACGCTTATGCATTTAACGAGGTCTTGAATATAGTTTTGTTGCCTCAGCAATCCACAATGCGCACTTATTTGAAACTTCCAAAAACGGTTGGATGACAACAGTAAAACTGAGCTTAAAGGTACCCAAAGCCACTCAAGATATACATGTACTACTTGAGTTGAAAAAATATGGTCGCCCTCATCGTTAAAGTTTTTCAAACCAATATAAGAAACACACGATGATAAGTTAATATTGTTTTAATTTCAACATCTGTGGTATATATATCGGCAATGTAGAGTATTTTAATTCATGTAAAGGAAGAGGCAACGAGGCTTGTATCAACATCTCTACAAGGCGTGTAAGAACAAAGGTGTCCCATGAGAAACAAAAAAAATATTATACAATCATTCATTCCATATTTTTTGTATTCAACAAAATAGGCCGTTGATTCGACCTATTAGTACTATGTCAGATACACCTAATCCAATAACATTTCCCCTCCCAACCCCCGAGATATGATCAAATTCAGTAACAAGTGTGCGAATCCCACTTTGGCCACTTTTAAACAAGAATCGGAATTTCAAAAGAAACAAATGATTTATGTTGTGATTCTAATGATGATAAGTAAATGTAAATTTATTTTTTAAAATACATCAACAAATTAAAATATTAAGTGGTATATTTTTATTAAGTAGGCCTATATATTTTTCTGATCAGAATGATTAGGAAGGATTGATTTTATTGATTATGTTAAATTACACACTTAATGACAATTCTAATAAAATAGCTCTCTGCACTGAAGAGTGGCCAAAGCTGAATTTTGACATGCTTGAGAAGACTTGCCATAACTTGAAAGCGTAAGCTCCAAAATGGACAGATAGTACTTCACATCCAATGTCGATCATTTCCATGGCCAAACAAATCATGTTTAACATGGGACACTTTTAATACGCCCTGTTATATCTGAAACAGTAATAACTTGGAAATCAACTATTAAATGACCATGTATTTACATCAAAATGAAGCTTTCGCCACTAGGAAGTAATGGGATCGAAGTAGATATTCAGATGGGAGGTGTTCTAACAAATTCACGCGAGGGGAAATTGCAAACCATACAATTGGAGTTTGATTGTGATCAGGCTTTTGCTTTGCTATTCCTCCTTTGCCTTTTTTTCGTGGGTGTCGAAAAAACCTGATTTTTGTCGTCAGGCCTCCGGCCGAGGGGACGAGTGAATGTTGCGTCGTAATCATAATAACTCAATATTTCTTTCTTATTGCCGTCGAAATAAAATGTATGACTATCCTACACGCCTTTAAAAAGTCACGGCACAATTGGTGAAGCTGTTCCCATTCTACACGAAGCGCATGCCGGCAACGAAATAACTTGTTTCTTCAAAGTAAGACTGATCACTGACTCGCGCAGTGTGCAAAGTGACTGATCGTCGCGTTTGTCTCGTAATCAAGTAGATCGCTCCGTTAACATTGCTGAGTAGTCACCGATCTGTCACAGTTGTGTGCTTTTTTTCCTCCCGAGCTTTATTCCATTCTAAGTAAGATTGGACCGGGTTTGCTTTAGAGAGATATCTTTATAGGGTAGAGCTACATTTATATCGTGGATATTTGCTGCTCCTGCGGATCGGAGTCTATCTTGTTTTAATACTACCTACATAATGATTGTTCAGGTAAGGTTAGATCGTATATTGTTGAGTTCAAATAACTGTTGATGTGAACATAAAGGTCTTCTTTCTGATATCATTATATTTCGCCTTGGGTTATGATGTGTGGCGAAGCGGATAGAGGACTAGATTCATAATCAAAAGGTTGTGGGTTCGAGTCCCGCTGTGGTCAACATGTTGTGTTCTTGAGTAGGGCACTTTACCGCAATTACTTCTCTCCACCCAGGTGTAAAATGGGTAGCTGTTTGGGGATAATCACAATCTAAGTGTCTGATAGGAATACGCGCCATTATCAGAATTTGTAAGATAGGCAGCAATAACCTAAGTGAAGCGAACTGATTCTGATGTATCCTATACTGAGCAGCGGAATAAATGTAAAGCGCTTTGAGCGTACTTAATTTGTTAAAGCGCTATATAAACACTACCATTTTGTTTACATTTTTATCATCGATATATATTCTTCACAGTACCTTTATAGGCACCACCGGCTGAGTACCCTGTGCCTCACGAGAAAATCATATTTAGTTTTACTATAACAATTCAAGACTATCATATCGAGATGATTCGGTATTAATTTCATCTTCCTTACCGTTCTCGGCAATATGTACAATTGATTATTGAATATTGCTCCCGATTATTCTGGTATACAAGTAATCTGTAACATAAACCTTACGTTTAAGATGAATACTTGCATGATTTCTAGGTTTAGTCCATAGTTTGACATAGTGTTTATAACATTTACTTATACATGCTCTGTGATTACCGTCATCTAACGTTATATCATTAATTTAAACCTCTTTCTGCCCGCGTTATATTCTTAGTATTAACCTAAAGTAAATGTTGAGATTGTTTTAAAGCAAATCATATCAGTCATTTCAATCTCAATCTAATTAATTTCTAGACATCCTTGAGTACTGCTTGTACTAATTGATGATGTCAATTACTTTCAATAAGCGCAATACGCTTCATCGACTGTTTTTTCAAAGGGGGAGAAACAGTATGTTTGAGTACTAAATAGCCTGGAGCAAACATCTTTCGCAAATACTTTCGATTCACATTTGTTGATTTTGTGCGTGTTTCCTATTACAAACATACAACGATATTGATTTAATGTTCATTGTCGTTTGTATTATAACTTGCAAAGCGTGTTCTCAAAGTTGTCTCTTTAAGTGTTACATAATGTTCAGTTCTTGCAATTAGTGAAAGACTGTATACATGGTTTTCATATACATGTATTTTTCGATTGGATTTATGAACAAGATACATAGAAAGGTACCGCTCAGAAAAAAACTAAGAGCTAATTCAAATTATAGAGCATACTCCATTATGATAAATAGCTTTCGGATTCAAGTAGCACACCAGGTAGACTAAATAAATAACAGCAAAGAAGTAAGATGCATATCACCGGGTTCTTCAAATGTGTGTTTCAATCGCCTGCGCTTATGTTATGTTCTAAGCCGCCCCATCACAGGAAATGTGGGTGCCGAAATGTTAAGTTTTGCAAACAAAATTGTTCTAATTATAAAAAACAAGTTGCTGTCATATTAATCATAAACCTTTTTGCAGCTCCCATGGCAACAAGACCAATTATCAGTTTCTTTTCCATTATCATAGATTGTTTCACATTATTTATTTCCTAAACCGTCAATGGAGTCCACTGTCGCGCCTACCCCTAAATAATAGCGCCTTTAACAGTCGTTTGACGTAATGACAAGAGGTTACCGTAAGGTCCACAATTAATATAGTGAAATAGTGTTGTACAGAAAAGTGGGAAGTTAATTTGGTGTTTATTGATTCAAACAAATTGTCAATATATTCTACGCCGCTACTGACAGTATCAACTCACATGGGTAAATGCTAGTACTTGAGGCAAGTACATCCTGCAAAGCCCAATAACACTAGGGAAATCAATAAATCTAATTAATGGGCTTTTGAAATCCCAATAGAATTCAATCATTGGTCATTTGGTAAGCTTGGCACTTATTAGCCGGATTTGCCAGACCTTGCCCTAAAAGAAAACAGTAATACTTAATGCGGTTTTATTAAGGTCTGATGAAAACTGTGAAAGGTACCTGTGAGCATACTATTCAAGCATGTGTTAGTATATGCAAGGAAGCTAAAATGTTGGCCAGTTCTAGCTTGAAGATTAATATGACCTTAATTCGAAATCAATGGAAAAGCTTTGATAAGTTAATTTGAAATATTATAATAGAAATGACCAAACCCGATGTGTTAATGTCCAAAATAAAAACTCCATCCCCGTAAAATACTGTAGGCAAATAATTAATAAACAATTAATACTAAGATGTGCTTTTAAATATTGACGCTGATATTGAAACCATCCTATCATCGAGTCATTATGGCTCGAAAGTGTGCCTTTAATTAAATGATCAACAAGAACTATCACTTATCTCCAATTGGTGGATTGCGCTTGGTCCGGTACATGGTCAATCAATGACATTCCAAAATCCACCTGTTATTTCGAGTGTCATCGAGTCCTCGTATATGAGTCTTCTATGATTGCGTATGATGATGTATTTTCCCCTCCGTTCTATACTTACATTCCTCACTACCTGGTTCTGATTTGCTCTTTGATCGGTCTCTGTCATCAACATAATTAAAAACGTTTAGTAGCTATAATCGACATGAATAAATGAATTAGTTTCATCCATTGCAATTTTTAACGACAATTTGTAACTGAGTATACATATACAGAATCAACATGAAGAAATGAATTAGTTTCTTCGATTTCAAATGTTAACGACAATTTGTAACTGCATACATAAGGAATCGACATGAGAAAATGAATTAGTTTCTTCCATTGCAATTTTAACGACAACGTAAATATTAGTTCAAACTTATTTGATGAAATAGTTGTATTGTAACTGTAGACCTGTTATACTTTATGAGGCTCTATTTTGTAGAGTTACTTTTTGAAAAATCCAGATTATAGGGGCTACTTGCAACAATGTATGCCCACTCAGTATTTCATTGGTTTTCCTGAGCTCCTCTGTATCTTAAGGCCGTCATGTCACTGAACATACTGATATGCAGTTAATGTTGTCTTCCGTAGCGTGTCCTGAGGATGTCCATGTATGGAATATTGGCAATCAATTCACAAACTGAGGCCAGTATTAGCACATTTGAAATATATTTGTGTTGACCCAAGAAGCTCTACACAACACAATAGTAAACTCCAAACATCAAACTAGAGAATGTGCTGTATCGCTGCCCATAGGGGCAGAATTTATTTCCTGACACTAATGGTGCAAAATGGAAATATGCCAATAAGTTTTGAATCTATTTATCGCAAGATGTTATCGCCATCGCGCTTTTTAAAATTTTACTTGAAGCCCGTCCACGACATTTATTCGGGGTCTGAAATCATATATCTTTTCTGTGCATATGAACAATGTTAGATGGTCAAGCATAATAACGAATGGGACCAAAATAAGTCCAACGCCAACGTGAAAAAAAAACCATATTCAGATAACCAAGCCTTTATGTTATGCATTTGCTCCGAGCATTAGATATCATGTTCTTTTGAAGTGAAACGTATCCATACCCTTCAGATGTTATCATGAATATAACATGCACACGTCGTGATCACCAATTGAATACGATATATTATTTAACCGCAATATTTAAAGAGAATAAACTCAACAGAAACAGTGATTCCGTTTGATATTGATTATGAGGCGTGGAATGTGTGTCTGGTTTAGAATAATTTGAACTACGCGTAAATTTCACCGGCACACATTTAAATTGTACGCTTCATTAAGCCTGCCGACAATTTAGTGGACATTTATTTCATTTTAGGTCTGAAATTGTCTCTTTTCAATGCAGAAGTACATTGTAAAGACAATAGTAGTGGCTCCGAATGTGGGCCAAGAACATTGTAAAGAATCTATTCAAATGTGCCATCCTGAAGTAAAATGAGCAAAGCTGATCCCATTTTCTCCAAGCTTAAGATATCGTGTTCCTTTGAAGCGAAATGTACCCATATCCTACGGATGTTATCATGAATATAAAACATCCAGACATCATGTCCGAACCATAGAACACGATCTATCAAGTCTACAGCCATATTAACACAGATGTATTGCTGCAATAAATGACGATTGTGTTTAATGACGTGTATGGCAGGTATTTTGCACAATGAAAGAGATAGACCTGTTTTTTCGCCGATTAACGCGGTTTTTCGGTGAAAAACAGGTGTATCTATTGATAAACCTGATTTATCAAAAACCTTGCTTTTCGAATCGATAGACCTGGTTTATCAATTCAAATTCGAAGAGCATATTTTTTGAGCATATTTTTATCAAAAAAACCTTCCAAGGTTTTCAGGTTTATCGGCTGATAAACCTGGTTTTTCGATAGATAAACCAGATTTTTCAAAAGACTTGCTTATCGAATTCGATAAACCTGGTTTTCGAATCGATAAACCAGGTTTACCAGGTTTATCGATTCGAAAAGCAAGGTTTTTGATACACCTGGTTTTTCGATCGATAAACCAGGTTTTTCAAAAACCTTGCTTATCGAATTCGATAAACCTGGTTTATCGATTCAAAAAGCAAGGTATTCGATCAACCAGGTTTATTGGCTGAAAACCTGGTTTATCGACCGATAAACCTTGTTTATCGAAAATCTTGCTTTTCGAATCGATAAACCTGGTTTATCGATTCGAAAAACCAGGTTTAGTTTTTAGAAAAACCTGGTTTATCGATCGAAAAAACAGGTTTATCAGCCGATAAACCTGGTTTATCAAAAACCTTGCTTATCGAATTCGATAAACCTGTTTTTCGAATCGATAAACCTGGTTTATCTCTTTCATTGTGCAAAATACCTGCAATAGACGTGTCTACGTGTGAGTTATGTAATGCTATTGAATCTCTACGGAATTTACTGCGGCCGTGCGATTTAACCTCTGTTGGTATTTTTTTTAAACGGGATTTCTATAAGATCTGCATCATATTATGCAAACAACTATAGATTATGTTATGCGAGTGAAATCAGAATAATGCATTGCACTAGACTTTGCTGAATATAATGGAAGCAGTAAACGCTAAATAACTCAAATAACGCCACACCATAATAATAATAATAATAATAATAATAATAATAATAACAAGGATTTATAAAGCGCTTTATTAACCAATGGATGCAAAGCGCTGAGAAAGAAGAAGAAAAAGTGTGAAGAAGCGACACAGGAGGACAATGATCATGAAGATGGAAAAGGTGGGATTTAAGGAGCCTTTTGAAGGTGGTCAAATTGTCAGCACTTCTGATGTTGGCAGGAAGTGCATCCCACAGGCGAGGAGCTGCTATAGAAAAGGCTCTGTCACCCGCCTTTTTGTTGGAACGTGGAACAACAAAGGATGTGACAGAGCTGGACCGGAGTGCATAAGCAGTGCTATGGATCTGAAAAAAGGCACGTATGTAGCCGGGAAGAGAGAGATTGAAGGACTTGTAGGTCTGGACAATACTCTTGAATTGAAGTTATAGCATCCGATTCATCCTTATTAACTTCACTGAAGATATTAAAGGTCAATAATAATATACAGGGCGTGTGAAATAAGAAGCCAATGAAACATAATTTGGTGGCCGTGAAAAGTATAAAAACTGTACATAAAGTAGTTAAAAAAAATATTCTTCTATCCATTTTGGACCTGTCATTATTAAATTATGGCACATCTAATCAGGCATGTCAAATTCAGCTTTGACCACTTTTCATGTGCAGAGAATTCTTTTATTATAATCGTCATTCAGTGTGTAATCAAACATAATCAATAAAACCATAATAATCTACATGTTGATTAACTTGGATGCCTAGTGTAGTCAACATCTATTACTTGCATTGTGTTATAATTACAGTGGTGGACTTGTCTAGTTCATTATCTTATTTATAGTTCTTAACACTTTTGTTTTTTATATTTTGTCCCTGATGAAGGGTGGTATATCCATATATTGTTTTATTGCACAGCAATTTTCATTGCTTGTCCCAGTGCATTTCCGTTTTTTTGTTATTTATCTGTTTTATGGCGTTATTCTCCCTTGTCATTACCTGTTTCCCCACACCCTGTTGGTATATCTTGCTTTTACTCTTAGCATTTTCATATTTTCGAGATATCCTCTTGTATCAGTTTTCTGATCCTTGGTGTGTTTTGTTGCTGGTTCCGTTGGATTCATCTTTTTACATTTTATGTTGATAGTTAGTTCAATTTGAGCAGAAAAACATATCTTCATCCATATTATCCATGACAAACCACAGAATATTTGAATATTATTAGGTGTATTTTACACAATACATTGACATGATTGATGTATCCTTTAAATCATCATTGGAATCTCAAAAACAGTTTTTCAGTTGAAAATCCAATTTGAACGGCAGACCAAGATGCTGGCACTTAAAGGGCAAGTCAACTTTTTTTCAGCCTAAGAGATGTTCTCAATTTGGATTCATGATTCACGCAATTATGTTTAAGGCCCCATGAGTAGTGAACTTTTACAGTGAATTTCCCCATAGACTTCAATGTAAATTATTGACTCAGGGGAACAACTATAACTTTAGAATTACTGCATGTATTGTTGTGAAACTTTCACATACGGTAGTTTTTTGTTGTTGGTTGCCATGGCAACAAGTCCGCAGCTAATCAGAAAACAGTTGCCTCTAATTCAAAAAGTACAAAAGATATTTTAAAAATCTCTTCATGATTCAATAGACATGCATACATAGACATACTACATTTGTACTAAATATGAGATTATTTGGATGTTTAATGTCAGAGGTATGGCTGCAGGGGTACAGCATTTTGGCCGATAACGTAATGTTGAGAAAATGGCCGCCAAAGTTTGTGTACCCTAATTGTACGTATTGCATAAAATATTTTAAAATCCCATTTTTGGAGGTATTTTTGGGTAAATAATATTATTTTTGGAATTGAAATATGAAGAAAACATGTGTTCCAATTCATTTTTGCCATAATCTCATTTTTTGATAATGTGGTCAGTTTTTTCACTACTCACTACTTAAGCGTTTGATTGGAAACACATATTGTCACTGCAGTCAACTCATCTGACGGCGGAAAACTGTAGGTTTATATTTTCTCTGAATAAGAGGCTTAATTGTCACCTGGGATTCTGATGATTATTACACATTCGGGGAATCTACGGTTCTTTGGTTTTATTAGCAATTGGTCGTTTACCAGATTCATATAACTATTTTACCATTCTTGACGAGACTCTTGACTTTTTATTTTACTTTTGAGATTTACAAAATATCGTCATTAATGAATGCGCCATTTTCATGCAACACCAAGCGCATGTGTTGCGCGTTGGTTCGCATTCCAGCGTACTAAGCCTATTTTGTATTTAACAAACAATAGAATGAGAGGACGAAAGGCAGAATTGTTGGTATCTGATGCGTGTGCGGGAGAATTAGCGCATCAAAATACATCCGTCAGCAAAATGGATACATTACCACCTGTTCGACGTGTATGAGTTTTTTTTGTTTGCATATTGACAGTTTTACATATTAGCCTACCTATTGGTCATTTTCTGTGTCTTTCATTTCACACATTGCAATCAATATTACAAGTTATAAACCGAATCGAACTACTGATATGCATCATTTCGTATAATATGCTATGGCAATTTTCAAGCATAAACTCGGAAACACTTGGATGATTTTTCTATATAAGTCGATATCAAGTGACGTCCGTCACACTAGACATATAGAGTGACATTCGTGTTGACGTCCTAATAAAACGTCGTTATTCATCCAACGTTACAGAAATGTAAATTATAGGAGCTACTTAGGGCGTTCTCGAAAACATTTGCGACATGTATCGACAATGTATGCCCACTCAGTATTTCATTGATTTTCCTGAGCTCCTCTCTATCTTAAGGCCCTCATGTCACTGCACATCATTATATTACTGATATGCAGTTAATGTTGTCTTCCGTTGCGTGTCCTGAGGATGTCCATGTATTGGATATTGGTAATCAATTCACAAACTGAGGCCAGCATTAGCATATTTTAAATATATTTGTGTTGACCGAAGAAGCTCTACACAACACCACAATAGTAAACTTCAAACACCAAACCAGAGAATGTGCTGTATCGCTGACCATAGGGGCAGAACTTATTTCCTGACACTAATGGTGCGAAATGAAAATATGCCAATAAGTTTTAAATCTATTTATCGCAATATGTTTTCGCTATCGCGATAATTAAATACCTGAAGTCCGTCCACGATTCTTTATTATTTAGCATTCTTTCATATTCATTCTGGGTCTCAAATCATATATCTTTCCTGTGCAGATGAACATGTATATGTGAGATGGTCAACCATGATAACGAATGCAATCAAACATTGGACCAAACAAATCCATGGGGAAGAAAAAAAACCTATTCAGATACCCATGCCTTTAAGTTATGCAATTGCTCCGAGCTTTAGATATTATGTTCTTTTGAAGTGAAACGTATCCATATCCTTCAGATGTTATCATGAATATAACGTACACACATCGTGTTCAACAATTGATTACGATCAGTATTAACCGCAATATTTAAAGAGAATAAACCCAACAGAAACAGTGATTCCGTTTGATATTGATTATGAGGCGTTGAATATGTGTCTGGTTTAAAATGATTTGAACTCAATTTCTTTATGATAAGATACTTTCACCGGCACACGTGTAAATTGCACGCTGTATTAAAAGAAGGGTCCCGCAAGCACAACATTGAGCATTATTTGTTAGAAAAATAATTATCAAGTCGAAATTATATAATTATATAGAACAAAACACCATACTAGTCACATAAATGAATAAAAACTGCCATCACTCAACATGCAATTTTTAAAATTCGCGGGGATCGAATATCCCGGTGTCGATGACGTCATGGGTGTCGGTGCTCAAATTTGCGCATGTGCATTGTATAACTATGACTTCATCGACTCTGGGGCTTTAGATCGCCGCGAATTTTAAAAATAGCAAGAATTGAGAGATAGCGGTTTTTATTTGTTTTTATCATAGGTGTGGTGTTTTGTTCTATATATTTACAAAGTTGGGCTCCTCAATAGTTATTTTTCTAACATATAATGTACACTTGTATGCTTGCGGGACACCTCCTATCCTAAGCCTGCCGACAATTTCCAGGACATTTATTTCATTTTGTGTCTGAAATTGTCTCTTTTCAATGCAGATGTACTATATAGATAGGTAGCATCATATTTGTACCATCCCACGAATTTAAGAAGCATTATATTTGTTTTATATCATTCATGTATATTTTTGGGTCATTTAATACATCATTTCATAATTAGATTTATAATCAATTGATAGATGTCAAATAGTATATCGTACTCACCTACAGCAATAATGGAATAGTCATTTCCGTCAAGTTGTGACTGGTTGTAGCATTAGTCAACAGTGTTCATAAAAGCATGAATGTTAAAACATCTTTCAAGAGTGCTTAGCTCATAGTTCATAAAAATTCAAGTTCATCAAACAGTAAACAGGAACAGCAAACAATTCAAAAGTTAAAACCAACGCATGTACAGGGAAAAAATGCCATCATTGTTTACTTGGCATTGTAGATGTGAACAGTGCAACCAGTGAAACTATATGTCTGGTTGCTGCTTGTTCGCATTTCATTGTTAATGCTGACTGCTATGTCTTGTAACAGTACGTTTTCTTGAGAGTCACTCAATGGTTGTAAATCCATAGAATCAAGGTCGATTGCGGGCACGACGGGTGCGCGTGTAACACTAGGCCTAGGCTCCGGGCAATCCATAGAATCAAGGTCGATTGCGGGCACGACGGGTGCGCGTGTAACACTAGGCCTAGGCTCCGGGCCAGGTCTAGCGCTGACGAAACTTGTAGTAGGCCCAGTCATCAGTGGAGCTGGAGTGGGTGGTTTCACAGCAGTAGCAGTCGACATTGACTTGCGAGCAATAGCGTTGCTCATTTGGCGCATCTTATCATCGCTTGTTTTGCTGTAATGCTTGATGGATGTTTCGGAGTGATGCCCACTTACTGTCATGATATCACAACTTGCGAAGCCTTCACGATCCAACACTGTGACACACGTTGCACTTAGGCAATGGTTTTGTGTACATTGTGGCACACCCAGCACTTGTCGATATCACTTTCATCTTCTTACTGAGTGTGTTATTGCCCACTGGAGAATTGCAGTACCATGGCTGCTCTGGATCTTCTGGTGCAACTTCACGTGGTTTTTGCCAGAAAGCTGGGCACAAAGGATGAAGTTTAGCTTTATACCGTAAGAATGAGTCAACTGGACATCTGGGATTTCCAGGCAGCTCATACATCTTACCACCAATTTTCTCATCGGCATCTTCTCGGTTATTCTTTGTGAACATATCTCTTCGGGAAATAAACCGGACCCCCTCATCATCAGTCTCCAACAAAAAGTCTGACGGTTGCATATCCCGCAAGTTCTCTTGTCCGCGATTACAAAGAAAAAGCATTATGTTGATAAAAACCATGTTCTGTAACCCTCTCGGTGTTAGAGGATCACAAGCATCACAGTCCCGTATTTTCGTGAAGTCATTCGGAGAGATTGGATTCTTGTGCTGGACACTGCCAAGGCCTTTCATCTTTAGCTGCACCAGAACTGACTTAAATACCAAGTTGCTTTCCGCAAAATCGCGATCTCTAACTATGTCCCATCTATGGAGTGCTTGGAAATGTCGCTGTAGTCCGAATTTAATTCCTTGCATGGATTTTTTCAAATACATCGATCCATCTGTTTTGCGACAAGCCGCGTAGAATTTCTGAAGAAACTCGTCCAGTTCAGCTTTACTGAAAGCTTCAATGATATCCAGACTATGACCCACTGTGATAGCATACTGGGATAGTATGGTCACCGCGTATTTTATTTGTTTGTGCGTGTTCTTGGAGGTTGCCGAACTCACTAAATTAGACAAAACAGTGTCATCAACTTTAGCGAAACGGCCCGGTTTCTCCTCGAAAGCTGCCATTGTTTTTGTTGTGATACGGTCTGATAATTATCGTCTGATTTGTTGTGATATCGAACTGTTGCTGATACCCAGTATTCCCCCACCGACTTATTCATAAAAAAATACGCAGGGAACCAGATGTTTTACATCGTTTTACAAGTCGCAGTTCAAAATAATAACGGGATAGAAAGCGTATCTGTAAAAGTGTCGCGTGACACGAGGCGACGTATAGTATTACTATGCGCCGATGGATAGTATCTTTTTATGAATGGACATGGGATGGTACTTTTATTTTTAGTCACGTGGTACTAACCAACCAATTAAATGACCCGAAAATATGCATGAATGATATAATTCGTGATATACCCATCGTGTTAGAGTATGCGATTGGTATAGTCATGTGGGGTATTGTCTCCTCGATAAGAATATCACTGTTGGCAAATTAAAATCGTGTGCTAATTAGCTTTGATTAAGCAAAATAAAGTGTCTATACCTAAATTGAGTGCAGTATGTACTATTCCAGCAACACTATTCTATTGAATTTATGGCGAACCCATTAAAACGCGTGTCTTTGTGTCGTTATTGAATTGAGTTGCCACCTCGAGTTCGATTCCTATTGATCATGAATATTGTTGTAGGAAACAAACGCGAGTTTGTTTGTTTTAGGAATATTTACTCCGGTATGCAGCTATTCGCTCGTAAATCCAAGGTAATTCGTCTTAGCATACTGTATTTAACTATGTGTGCCGAAGTGTGACACGAAGGGACTGGACTCTCTGAATTGTACGCCAGCTAGTTACAGACGGGATCGGAATGTCATTTGTCTGAATAATTTTAGAAGCCTGATCAAGGCTTTTTGGTGATAAGGCCAATTCAAATTCTGAGTATACTGTTTTAAGTTTGAAAAAGGGACGGAGTGGCATTTAAAATCAATTATTGAATTACCTTTTATTGCCTTTATTTCAAAACAAGTGGTCGCGTGGTCGCAACCAATATCAACGCATATCGAGGATTGCGCATTGAATCATTTTATAACATATTAATTTCATATCCAGTAATAATCCGGAGTAATAAAAGTCAATCGTACTCTTTGTTTGTTCATTATCATATCTGTTATCATCAAGATCATAATGCAAATGAAAGTTATGAAAGTAATTTTAAATGAGTCCTAAATAAAAATAAAATAATTAAATATTTTGAAATTCTCGGTTATTTTGAACGCGTACGTAGGTCTAAAAGGTCTAAACTAAGATCTAAGATCTAACACCTCATTATATATATCATTTTTTTTAAATTTTAAATTTGTGTATTTATATTGATTATACATTATTGGTTGACATCATTTTGATATTTAGTAAATACTTTGTTTCCCGTAGGCTACTTATGCTATTTTGTAGCAATCTTAGCCACATTCTATTAGTTTGTTTGTTGTGGTGGGATTTTAAAGTGTTTGTTTTCCGTTGAAGATCCTAGACAAAAATCTTAAATGCTATTTTAAGACCAAATAATCCGTGAAATATAATGTCAAGATGGCAATTGGCAATTATTTAAAGAGGTGAACTTGTCTTTAAGATAATTAAAAGAAAAAAATTCAACGTCAATACAAAATGACTTGAGGTGGCAGATCCCTAGTGCTAAAATTATAACTGCTAAATAAACAATTTAAAAACAAACATTTTTCACATCGCAGTTTCAGGCAGCATTATTATTAAGCGTTATGATGGGAAACCCTTATTTTAACCCTAACCCCCCTGAGTGCTAAAAAATGCTAATACAAAGTCCCTCTCCAAACGCATGCGCCGTCGGTTTTCGATGACGTAGTCAACCGAGCCTATATAATGAGTGCAGTATACTGCACGAATGTGTAGCTGAGGGCCGTGGCTTAGTGGTTGGAAGGTGGGGCTTGAGAACGGAGGGTCCCCGGATCGAATCCCGGCAGGTTCCCGGAGATTTAGTTGGTGTTTTTTCCTCGAAAATTGTGATCCCGGTCAAAAATCCTAAACCGGGGTTAGGGTTAAGCCACCTCATCTGACGGCGGAAAACTGTTATTTAGTATTTTATTTTCTCCGAATAAAAGGCTTAATTGTCATTTGGGATTCTGATGAATATTACACATTCGGGAATCTACGATTCTTTGGTATTAGTAATAGGCCTAGGTCGTTTACTAGATTCATGATATTTAACCATTCGTGACGAGACTCGTAAATTTGTATTTTACTTTAGAGAGTTCAAATATGACTATGGCCTCTCACATCACCAATACTAGTCGGACTGTCACTTTTCATTTAAGGAACATCTCTCGCATTCGCAGATTCATTAACAAGGACACCTGCCATCATGCGCTGTACGCTCTCTCATTCTTTCCCGCCTTGGCTATTGCAATGGACTCGTATCTTCTGTACCAAAATCAAACACACGTCGTTTGCAGCGTCTACAAAACTGGGCTGCAAGACTTGTTTTTACTGTAAACAGAGAACATGTTTCTGCACCTCTGCTGAAACCGCTCCATTGGCTAACCGTTGAATAGAGGATCTTTTTTAAATTGCTCTTGTATGTTTATGATTTCACACCACTAAATTTGCTTGGTTAAAAGGTTGTTACAAAAAAACCATTTTCTCGCTTATAAAGCGACTGGATTTTTCAATTTGTCATTTTCCTTCAATTTCATGATATCTTTGATCATTTAATCAAAACAATTATATATGGTATCCCCGAAATTTACGAGAAATTAGCCCCCAGCGTTGGACAACTGATGTAACGTCCTTATTTATCAGAAAAGGTTGAAAAATGTTGCCAGAACATTTTCCTTTAAAAATGCATCCAAGAAACTTACAAAATGCATTGAATTTTTTTCTTTTTGCACTGTGATATTCGGTAATACTCCTAAAATCAGGATTAAACTACAACTTTAATCATTTGGGAGCAATAAGTACCATTTCTGATTAATTTTACAGGATGCCCAGTTGACATACAAAGTTTGATTAATTTCTGCAACGGCTGAAATGGATTACTGGTGTGGGATCTATAGAGACAATTGTTTCGATTTTTATTGTTTTTACTTTCAATTTCAATCCTCACAATGATATAAAAACTTATCATTTTGCAAAAACAATGGGTTACACACGATTTTTTTACCATTTCAAATCAGAGCCAATATTGGCCTACCCCTTAAACATGTACTATCTACTGAAGACAGCAAACTGTCAAAATCTAACTGGGCTTTCATGGGTCACACCAATTAATCTTTTAGGACTGAATGTGGTAAGAAGAAGTAACAGTGTCCATTTTTTCACTTGCTTTTGTATTTTTTACAACAAAGTTAAGCACTGTGTTAGTTTAGTGTGAAATACCATGGAATGTGATTAGGTTGTATACCGTATTTGGCCTGCCCTACATGCAAATTATGCTGAATCACATAGAACCTGATCATGTGAATTGATCTAATCAATGTAATTTGTAAACACTTTTTGATGATGGATACTGAAACCCTCTAGACCCCATAATTGTTGAAAACTTTTAATTTTTTATATTTTTTTATACATGGGATCGGGGGATAATTTATGACTGGCAAGTGAATATATTAGATGTAGCAATTAAAATCTGCAAGGCGATTATACTTCAAGGCAGCTATCCATTATAATTTGAGCTTCTAATATTACCGAAGCATAGTATTGGCATGATGTAGTAAGCTTATGAATAATTTAACTTTTTTACGCTAATGTTGATGATGACGAGACTGCTGAATTCGGTGGGCTACTTTCATCGTGTAATTTGCCTGTATCGTTTGCTTTTGAAAACATGGTGAAATCGAATATTTTGCCCTATCTTAATATAGGTTTGTAGTGGAATTGTCAAATTGGACCTGATTTCAGTGAATTTCCAGCCCTTTGGTAGCAGATTTATCTAAATATCATCAGAAAAATGAAGCGAACGATATCTAAACACACCAGCACAGAGCAACATGCAGATTTCACACCACTAAATGGTTTCCCTATACGTTTACATGTTCAAAGGTTATTAAAAAGGCCATTTTCTCGCTTATAAGGCGACTGAATTTTCAATTTGTCATTTTCCTAAAATTTCACATAAGCAATTATATATGGTTTCCCCGAAAGTTCCGAGAAATTATCCTCCAGAGTTGGACAACTGGTGTAGCAGCGCCCTCATTTATCAGAAAAAGTCGAGAAGTGTTGCCAAAACATTTACAATCAATGCCTCCAAAAAACCTACAAAATGCATTGAAAATATTTCTTTTTGCACTGTGGTATTAGATAATAGTCCTAAAATCAGTATTAAACTACAACCTCAATCATTTGGGAGCAATAAGAACCATTTCTGATTAATTCTATAATCATTGGGCCACAGGATGCCCAGCTGACAAAAATAGATTGATTGAGAATCTGCAAGGACTGATATTAATTATTGGTGTGACGTGTGGAATCTTATAAGTCATTGAACGGGATTGCTCCCGTGTACCTATCAAACTGTTTCAAATTGTATATTCCAAATAGATACTTAAGACCTTCCAAGGATCATCTTCGTCTTGAGTATCCTATGACAAGAGTTAAAGCTGGTGACAGGACTTTTACTTTTTGTGCATCCAAGTTATGGAACAATATACCTGTATTTATTCGGCAGTCTGTTTCTGTTATTGCCTTCAAGAAGGCCCTCAAGACATATTTGTTCCCCATCTAATCATGTTCTTTATTTATTATTATGTTAACTATATGATTTCATTTTTTTATAAGCGCTTTGAGCCTCCGGGGAATAGCGCATCACAAATTTAGCATGACCAGGCCAGCGCCCGTGGTGTATTGGTGGAGTGTCTTACCTGCCAGTCCGGCGACCCGGGTTCAATTCTCGGGGGCCTCGGATCAAATATTTGTCTTGCTGGTCCGGAATTTGTTTTTAATGCTGGACCAGAAAGTGTATTTGCTGTTTTAACACGGTCTGAGCCACATAATGCTTTAGGACATAGTGCTAATTTGTAATAAAATATCAGATAACACATTTAAATGAATTATCAGTCGAAAGTGCTACTATGTTTTCAAGCCTTCAGCCACCAAGGGCATGTCTATACATTTTAGACGGGTCAAATATCCCTTATATAAATAAACCACTGAAATGACGTGTAATTTAAAGCTCGGGAAAAAAAAGGTATAATACTTCATTGGGTTCTATGAAGTTATTCACGAATCATGCACACATTTTTTGAATTACATAAACTGTCACTCATGAAATTTCAATAGGATATTGCAAGATTTATTGTAATGTTTCCATTTTGTAAATGCCTTATTAAATCCCAAAGGATTTTGTTTTATTTGTGACTAAAAATTTCTTGGGCGAAAGTAAAGATGTCACTATCAGAGATTTCAATGTTCTAATTATCAATTTCTATGAAAATTCAATAGGATATTGCAAGATTTATTGTAATGTTTCCATTTTGTAAATGCCTTATTAAATCCCAAAGGATTTTGTTTTATTTGTGACTAAAAATGTCTTGGGCGAAAGTAAAGATGTCACTATCAGAGATTTCAATGTTCTAATTATCCATGCCCTATAATATACATTTCCGTCTGCGTGAAAGGTGGGGATTTAGCACATCGGATCCAAAGTAATTAACCCACTTTTAATCACTATAATACATGATCTGCATAATTCACTAATTGAATTGGTTATTTAAAGCTACACATCTTTTTCTTTTGACAGGTTTGCTAAGGTATAGTTCAATTGTTTGTTTCATTTAAATCCGAT